>JAADXE010000960.1:0-13091 GCA_023337545.1 Pythium coloratum | reverse complement strand
CTCGGTTCAGACCCACTAACCGAGGTGGCTGAGAAAGAGGTGAACCTCGCCCTTATCACGTTCACGAGCATGACGTCGTCCCGCCCCGTGGTCTCTCCCATCCTCCGCACAAGTGCTCCACCACCGTATTCGGCTCCGAGTCGTCTCGCCCCGTTTGAATCCGATCCCACTCACTTCACTTCAAACGTATCTGTGTGGGTCGGCCCAGATTTTTTCCGTCTGGAGCGGGCCACACTAAATGACGCACTGATAACTTCTTTGTTTTCTTTCTCGTTTTGTTTCCTGTGAAAGATTACTTGGGGATGTGCGTCGGACGGTTTATGTCCATTCTTAGAGTGCCTTGAATCACTGCGGGTTACAGCTGCCTGGCTGTCTGCAATGAGTGAGTGACTGACTGGCAGCCTTTGATTGTGTGTGCGGTACTGTAGAGAGAACAAGTGGATGCACAGTGCTTAGAGCTCCTTTTCGATTGCATAAACGGGACTGAAAGGGAAGTAACTTACGCGGAAACTTACGAAGTAAATTTAGAGGTAGCTTTCGACCCAGCAAAGTTCGATTGAGCAACGTTCGTTTGAGCGCTTCCAGCAAAGTTCGATTGCCCACTTCCACTAAAGTTCGAACGTACAGTAAGTTCGATTGAGCAATCACAGGAGCCCGCAAAAAAGGACGAAAAAGGAGCAACGTTACCGCCACAGGTGCAAACACTACGCTTCAATAGTATCACCCACGATCCCTTCGGAGAGGAGTCATCGCATCGCAAAGGACCAAAAAGTACGGAAGCGTCATTTTTCGATTTGGTTCGGCTCCATCGTTTCGAATTTGGCGCCGAGCCTCCATCGTTTCGAGTTTTGGGGCTGGGCCAAATGGCACCTCTCCCTATCACGCTGGTCCATGTGTTAGAGATCAAGCAACGCTAGCGCCGTGAGGCTGGTATCATCTGACATGGAGGCTCAGTCAGCTGTGCCTCAGTCAGCCGAGCCCCCAGTTGGCACTGCTGCCGCAACAGAAGCCGATTGTACGCATGCTAATTGCACACTCATCGATAATCGCCGTTTCGCTGACTTTCCTTGCAGCTGAACAGCCTCCGACTCACAAGAACGAGCGCGGCACGTACGAAAAGCGCCAGAAGAAATCAACCCCGATTCGCGCCGAGTTGGCAAGTGCAGCTGCTGCAGCCAATGCCCGCGGAATACGCGTCGAGTTGCCTGGATTTGCACAGTTCAAGAATGCCGAGTACTCGACCCAAGATGCCTTTTTGGACGACTTCAAGGAGTACTGTGCTTCGTACAACGTTGCCTATCGAGTTCGTCAGTCAGTTTCGAGAGAAGAACGGAACAAGTACGTTTGTTCTGCATGCAATAAGTGCATCTTGATACACTTCTAACTCTGGCGACCTTAGGTTTCCACAACAACAGCACCAAAGAAGCTTCGACACTGCGGCCGCGAAAAAACAGCAATGCAACAAGGTGCTCCAACTGTTACCGCCATCCATTTCTCATTCGCACCGGACGTTCGAGTGTCTCCACGCCGCAAAGCAAACGGTGAGAACGACCGGCAAGCGCTTTCACGCGCTGACAAGATTCACAGACTGCCCTGCACGCATCACGGCCAGATCGAACTACGACGAAACCACGAAGACATGGAAGGTGACTGTCGAACAAGAGGTGTGTGAAAAGTGAAGCATTGTGGACACCAACGTAGTTTCTTACTTTGTACCATATGAGTCATTAGAATACAACGCACAATCACCTGTGCACCGAGTCGATCTTCTTCTCTTATCTCAACAAGTCGAAGATTGACAACGTGGTGCTGTTCGGTCGAGCCGCGTCGCAGATCAGGGCTCTAGGCAATGCTCGCATCATCCGTGATGATATCATTGGTGGAACGGGAGCACCATTTACTAGAAGCCAGTACTCAAACTTCAAACACTGTCAGCTTGGTACTGTGCAAGCCGGGGAGAACCTGGAAGAGCTGGTGAGGAAATTCCGCGCACTGGATGGAAACTGGTGCGAAGTGCTCAGAGAGGAAGGGAGCCAGCTCGTGCGAGGGTTTCCAGACAGCTATTCAACGTGCTCAATTCCAGCGCTACGGGGATATTCTCGTCCTAGATTGGACGTATAACACAAACAACCTTGGGTTCCATTTGGGTACGTGAAATTGCAATTCAACCGAGGATTGTCTGAGTCTACTAGTTTCTTATCTTCGTACGTCTGTTGTGTACAGGCTCGGTTCTTGCGACGTCAGCGACCGGAAAAGGCGTACCCGTACTCGACTTTCTCTGTCTGTCCCAAGGAACAGTCACGATGACCGAAGTTTTGGAGCTCTTCGTGGCCCACAATCCCGGTGCTGTCGCCAAGGTTAAATCCTTTGTGATCGACAAGGACCTAGCTGAATGGGCGGCTATCCGCGCTATGTTCCCGCGGTCGGCTGTGGTGTTGTGTCAATTCCACGCCATCAAGTGGTTCAAGGGGTGTATGACGAACACCGACTACTACATCGAGGCCGAGGATCGCAAACCAACTATGAAAATCCTGCATGCGATGGTGTACGCGAGCTCCAAGGCGGAGTTCCAGCGCTGCAAGGGGTTGCTTCGACGTCGTCTCAAGAAGGACAGCCATGCGCCGTTTCATGCGTATATGAAGCGGCGGTGGTACTCGATGACTGAGCAGTGGTCCGACCACAAGCGTGGCAAGGTCTTCACTGCGGGAAACACCACATCGAACCGTCTCGAGTCCCATTGGATGCACTTGAAAGCGGGGAATGGCAACAAGCGCCGCATCGACGCGTGCTTCGAAGGAATTGTAAGACGTGGACGCGCTGTCCTGAGTCGCGAACGCGACGAGCTGGTCGAGTTTGCTGGCAAGACCCGGATTCTCACGGGTGTTCACGAATTCATCCATTCACTTCTTCGCTGCTTGAGTGCGTCCCGTGTCACACTCACTCGCCGTCAATGGGAAAAGTACGCTGCACACCCCGAGTGGTTTCACGTGCATGGTGCAGACGGCTCGGAACGAGGACACGAGAGCTACAAGGTTTCGATGACCCATCAACCCGGTGTTGTGTACGAGGTTTCGTGTTCTGCGACTACCGAGTGGTCATGTTCGTGTCGCTTCTCAGTAACGTATGGCTTGCCGTGCCGTCACCACTTCTTCGTGGGCCAAAGACATCAGCAGCTGACGGCATTCCCGGTGTCGGCGGTATCACCTCGATGGCGTATGGATGAAGCAGTAAAACTTGTTGACCAGCTCAATGTAACGATCAAGGAGCTTGCTGCAGTACGCGTGCCCGTGCCTGGTGTCGACCTCCCGGACTTCAGCGTGTCCAGCTCGACGGATCGTCCACAGGATGGTCCGAGCCCGTTCACCTCCCAACGCCCAAAGACAGTGACACACGTCCGTCTTCGCAACAAGGAGAGAACGGAAGCCGAAGTCATGAACGCGCTTCAAAAGCGAAATCACGTGAGGGGTCAGTTGGCACGTGTTGTTCTTCCAATGATGGAGCTCAGCACACCCCGCTTCTGGGCATTCTCTGAGAAGCTGGAGGCTCTCTTGTCGACCTTCATCGCGTTGACGGTCTCACCACCAGCCAGCCCAGTTCCAGTCAAGGTTGTGGCGACCAGCAACAACGGTGAAGCGTTGAGTGTGGTGGTCGAGAACAGCAGTATCAAGTCAGAGAGACAGCATTCTCCTACACACCATGATCAGGTGACCGAAGACAGCGGCGGTCATGTCGGCACAGCCAACAGTACGGGAAACGATGAGAGTGGTGGTCTTGACCCCATGCTGTTGATGCGCGTCCTCAACGATGAGGAGATCAACAAACCGAGTGAGGTGGAAGCATTGACTTACTGCATTCCGGCAGAAAAGGAGGGCGACGAAGACGACGACGAGGACGCAGACGAGGAGGACTTAATGGGTGTCGTGGATGACCTCTTGCAGCGAGAGGCGGTGATCAACGACCAGCAGCAAACTCTCAGTGTGTTCGACAGCCTTGGCGAGGATCCTATGTTTGATGGCTTCTCATTCGACTCTCCATGTCCGCCTTCAAAGACACCACGCTTTCCAAGTCTCAGTGACGTCGAGGCTACCTGTCAGCTAGAGAAACGCCTTGTCGACATTGACCGCGAAAGCGACTTTGACGTTGACTCAGCGGTTGGTGCGGCGTATATTGAGGCAGTGGCGAGTGCCGTTGCTTCAAAGGCATTGGGTTTGGTTGGTACAGAATTGCCAATGCTCCCTCACCTGTGTACATCGGATGTGCGTGAGCAAGCGACCGCACGTCTGCCGCTACCCAGCATGCACGGGACTACCCACGACGCTGAATTGGGCTTACCCACCCATCAAACGACAGGACCGAAGCGCAAAGCCCACCATGACAGCATACACATCGACGTCGACACTGGCGTCTCAGCTCCAGTGGCAAAGGCACCTCGTGTAGACGAAGGCCTGCTCATCAGCAAGTATCTCCCATCTGCTCGGCGTGGGAATCCCAGGCAAAAAGGGCAAGTTGCCGGTAACGGTGTTCGTGTCGCCGCCATCATCAGCCGCAGCGAATGCCCTGTTTCGGTCATGGACTTCGTCGGAGTGCTTCAGTATTCAAAGCTGATCGAGTTCGACAGTCTCGTCAATCAGTATCCAGTACTGTACACGGACTCTATCTTCGAGAAGCGCACGGTCATCGTCGGTCTCATTTCAGGGCAAGTACCGACACTAAACTTCTTTCTATCGTCGCTGGTAGACGGGAGACTCCGAGCCGCGGTCAACGACACCAAGTCTAGCTCGCACGCGCCTTTGCTGGCAGAAGCAAGTTCTGTTCAGGCCGTCGAGGGCGACAACACGTACGGTGGGAGTCAGTTTTCGGCGAGAATCGAGGGCATGGCGCAAGTTTTGGACGAGTACGTCGGAGCGTGACAAATCTGTGCGTATCCACACTAACCGATGATGATTTCTGGTGTAGGGGCGGTATGCTCGCATTGACGACTGCGTCGTCGCTGAAGACTCTGCATGAGCGGTTCAAGCGCGACCTCGACTGGGTTCAGAACGACTGGAGTTAGGAGAAGGCCTGCTTTGCTGCACCGTTGCCCTTCTTGGACCACTACGATGCTGAGTGTGGGGGAGGATCATCCACGAAGGATCCTCTGGGTGTGAAAGAGATGCGAGAGACGATCGTCGCGACCCTTGGGTCATACAGTCTTCGAACTATGCTGACGGTGCCCGTGCTGACGCCCGTGGAAGGCGATGTCCCTGCTCGTCGAAGTCCATCCGTGCCGCTACCAGAGGTCCTCGGACGCCTGCGAGACAACGAGTGGCTCAACGACACCATCGTAAACTTCACGCTTCACCTACTGGCCAGCACCTACGCAGATGTGAGCGTCAACGACTCGCTAACGTCGGAAAAGCATGTCGCCCCGCCTGCGTTCCTCACACACCAGCGACTGATCGTCTTCCCCGTGAACTTCAGCAACACTCACTGGTGTATCATCTGCGTCGAGTTCAACTGGGAGAAATCGACGTCCACAGCGTACGCATATGACCCAATGGGCACGAGAGGGTACGACGACAAGCTTCGCAGTGTTTGGGACTCGTGGTGTAGCCCTTTGCTGCAGAAGTGGCTCCAGCGTGACCAGCGTCGGGTGCTGAGTGCCACATGCTCTCAGGGCATCTACCAGCTTCCAACCATCGCGTGGCACTTTGCGGTCATTGGAACACCCAAGCAGCAAGACGGCTACAGCTGCGCGATATACTGCATCGTTCAGGCACTCAGCTACATGGCAGACGACTTCGCCATGCACAGCTTCGCTACGTTCTCCCCTTCACGACTTCAAGTCATCCGGCTGCGTCTGATGTACACAATATTGACCAAAGCCGTCGCTCGCCTCGACGAAGACGCGAGTCGGAAAGTCAGCGAGGCAAAGGCGCTGTTCCGTGGGTATGTTCAAGGCATTGAAGCTCCATCTGCGCCAGACGTTAGGGTCAGACGCTCGACTCGCGCGAAGAAGTAGTACAAACTCTAGTAGGAAAGCAAACAAGAGAAACACAAAGAGTAGGAAAGCAGAAATAGTAGGAAATGAAATAGGAGAAATAGTAGGAAGTTGGAAAGGAAAGGAACAAAGGAGCAAAGGAGCAAAGGAGCAAAGGATGAAGATAGGAAAGTACCAAAGGCCCAACGGATCCCCCCTTCCAATTTCCATTTACACAGTTTACTGACAAATGGCCAGGATGGCCCCGAACATCATCGTCATTCACGACACCGACTCCGAGTCCGACGATGACTTCTTGGTGGATGAAGTCCTATCGACCGCTCCTGTGTCGCGTGCAGCCCGTGTGACTGCTCAGGCTGCTTTGGACGATGTGTCTGCTACGCATGGCGCACGTGTGGGTGCAGACGCTGCCTCGCGTGTGGCTGCTCAAGATCCTGTGTCTGTGACGCGTGCGATGCGTCCCGAGGCTCTGACTGTGCGGTTGTTGCCCCCCCTGTGATCCCTCGCGTGGCGGGTGAACGATCGGACAAGGAGAAGCCCGATCCCAGCCCAGTAACAGTTCGGCCGATAAAGAGGGTGCGCCTCAACACCAGAGCTCGCGAACTGTTTGTCAAGGAGGATGCAAGTGCGTCGACGCATCAAGAACCTGTCGCAGCGGCAACTGCTACGAAATCGCGTCTCGCTCTGGAAAGAAACCCGGACTCGGATTTTGAGTCGCCCGTAGACAAGTCGAGTCACAGCAAGGCGCATCCAGAGGGCACTGCACGCACGAAGGACAATGTTGAAGACGTACGCACGCGGTGTCGACCAACACGAGGCTGCAACCTACGAGTCGCAGCATCAGCGGCGTCCACACAGTCGACGCCCGATGATAGATCCAACTTTGACTCCGACTCTGACTTCGCATTGCCAGGAACCAAGTCGAACTCGACGAGGGCTCAGAATTCCCCCAAAGCGCAGCTGCAGCCGATGTTCGACACGTACATGGCGCTGGTGTGGAAGAGTGATCACTACGCACATCAGCGGTTGCGTAAGCTGCCGTCGGATCTTACGACAGACGAACGCATTTCAGCAAACCACGCACTGCCGACGTATCCTCCAGCACCAATCAGCTCGGTCACTGGGGCACCTGACTGCCCAGCACGTCGTCCACTCAAGCTGGCTGCCGAAATCCCGCAATACTACTGGGCTAATCACCTCAAGCCAGCCCCCATCAATCGCTCAGCTCGCTAGGAACTTGCATCCGCTTCCCCGTCTCAAGCCAGAAGGGCTCTGCGGCGTGACAAATTGGAAGTAGGCGACTGTCGATACCGGACTTGCGCCAATGCCCATGATGGCGTCTTCTGTGGCGTGTACTGCTGTCCGTTCAGTGGCGAATGCGGAAATGGTCTGCGTGGGTCCAAGTCCATTCGACTTATGCGAGTGCGCGGACGGAGGAGCTGACGCTACAAGCGACAGAGCGTATTGAAAATGGCGTCGTGCTTGGCGAGTACACGGGCGAGCTGTCCCTGGAAACATCGGTGCGGAGTGAGCGGAAGGCCAATGAAGGCTACCGTCTGAATTTTCACCGGGATTCATCAGCTTGGGGTAACGCGGAAGTGTGCGTCAACGCGATTCTTGGTGGGTCTTTGATGCGATTTTTGAATCACAGTTGCACTGGGAAGGCAGTTTTCTTCGAAAAGGGGAACGAGCGAGAGAGGGTCATTGTCGCGACGACGGTCAGCGTGATTGAAGCCGGCGAGGAGATCCTGGCCAATTACGGCAACGACCTCTGGTTCACTTGCCTCTGCGCAACGTGCACGGCAACCCGCGCGGCTTAACTAAAAGAGTAATACAATGTTCTGCCATCTACGTCGAGATTACTGGCAATGCAGACGGCGACAACACGAGAGAATACATGGCTAACTTCAGAATACATGATTATTTGAAGAGCTTACAGCGAAATGCAACAGAGGGCGCGAATTGCGAAAGAGATGTCGATCACTGCGGACTTGCAGTCCGAGATGCTGCTCGAGCAGCCCTGCTCAGAATCCCAATGCCGTACGCGAAGATGGAGGAGAACGACGAGCGTTGGCGGACCGAGGGCTCCGTGCGACCGGCGAGCAGGTGGAGGCAAGACGCAGCGTTTCTGACAAATCTTGGTCAACCGTGGCTTGAAGGCGCTGTCGGAGGGCTTCAACCCGCCCTGTTGCGTCCGCTAACTCGTCAACGGCTGCCTTTAGTGCCTCCATCTCGTGAAGACGAGCCCAAACCAGGCGCACACACAACTCTTCCATTCCACTAGCCGCTGCTTCTCCAGCTAGCCGAGCAGGTGGAGCTGTAACACCCATCCACATGTCGTTTGCTGGGTCGCTCACGAGCACGGGCGATGGTTCGGCTGCGGATCTGTGGGATCCCTCGATGCTAACGTTTGCCGTCGACGTAGACTGCCGCTGTTGCCGTGCCGGCGGGGTCTCTTCGCTCTGCATTGGGGTTAGCTGTGTCTCTCATGTTGCCTGGAAATCTTGCAGCTGTACTGTTACTTCGCTCTTAAATACGCGAGGAGCGTAGCCTCTTAAGTTCGCTACAGGGGCAATCTTTACGCGACGGGGAATATATGTCGCCCTTTCCTGTACTATTTGTAATATACGCGCATATAAATCGCCCTTTCCTGGACTTTTTGAGGTTGGAGAAAAATACGACGTCCTTTTCTTGCCTTTGTGATTCTTTTCATATATTCTTGTCCTTTTTCTTATTTTTACGAAATAGTCAATAGCTTACCTCCTTTTGTAGCCTTTTTGCATTTTTTCGGTAAATTACCGTCTTAAAAAGTAGGAAAGTACCAAGAATGCAAAAAAGGTCCCATTTGAAGAAAAGGACGGAATAGTACGTCAAATATGCACAGTTTATGCAAATGAAAAAGGAGCTCGAAGCCCCGTCCAAGTGGAAGATCATGCGTCGAGTAGGATCGGCTCTTGTCATGATAGTTGCACGTCGAATCAGACTCTCGTCGTTGATTGTGGATGTGGACGCACCAGCTGACCCACGCCCATCCAAAGTCTCAGCACAGTTGCTGTTGAAGTCTCAGGACTCCTGAGTCAAGAGTCCTGCCACGACCCGAGAAGAAACCGTGTAGGCTTTTATCATCAAGTTCGTCCTTCTGAGCAGTGATCCAAAGGCTCCTTATTGTAGCGAGATACAATGCATGAACCTCGGAGTTCTTCATGCATCAAGACTTCTCTGATATCCCTGACTGCTCATTGCTCTTGCCACCCAGTGCAGTGTCTTCAAAGACAGTCGCAGCCGTCTTTTGCTCAAACGAGTGCATTCCAAACGTTTCAGAATCAGTACATGTCAGTCATCCACTCCATCAAATCCGTGGAGTCTCGAATTGCAGTTATACTACAATAGTGTCCGTGCAGCAGCAGGACTGTCTTCATGCATCACAACTCTCTTTCACTCGTACTCAGATTTCGTCTTCGCCATCCAGCGGCTTGTCAGTCATAGGATCGGATCCTATCAGTCACTCCATTCCCCACAAGACAAGCAAACTACAACTTAGTGGACAAGCCAGCCAAAACCCACCCTGAGCTGTTAGCTGGAGGAGCTTCGTCTGAGTGCCTTGGGGGCTTTCAGGAAGACAGAGGAGGTGGAAGCTGCGAGGTCCAAGTCAATGCGGCTTCTCACTTTGCAATTTGCCAGCAAACCACCAAGCCTTCTCCAACAACTACATCATCATGAAGACCACCGCCGTTCTCATCGCCGCCACCGCCGCCATCGCCTCGGCCCAGGACATCAAGCCACTCATCCTCGGCGGCTCCGTCGTCCCAGTCGGCCAGAAGACCTACACCGTCGGTCTCCGTCAGACTGCCACCGGTGAATCCCTCTGCGGAGGCTCGCTCATTGACTCGACCCACGTGCTGACTGCCGCTCACTGCTCTGGTTTTGCCAAGTATGTGTCGATTGGCACGCACTTTTTGAGCGGCTCGTCGGACGGCGTGCGTATTGCTGTGAAGAAGGAGACCCCACACCCGAGCTACCGCTCGAGCACAGGTACCTACGACTACATGATGATCGAGCTGGCGTCGCCTGTCGCGTATGCACCAGTCAAGCTGCTGTCGGCCGACTCGGAGACCTTCGTCGGCTCTGCTGCGACTGTCATGGGCTGGGGCACCACCACGTCGGAAGGCCAGGCGTCGAACGTGTTGCTGCGTGTGAACGTGCCAGTCAAGTCGGACGTCGAGTGCAAGGCCGCCAAGATCAAGGGCTACCCGATCTCCAACACCATGTTCTGTGCTGGCGGTCTTGTCAACAAGGACTCGTGCCAAGGCGACTCGGGCGGTCCACTCATCCTCGAGCAGTCGACGGGCGACGTGCTTGTCGGTGTTGTAAGCTGGGGTGAGGAGTGCGGTCTCGCCAACAAGCCGGGCGTGTACTCGAAGGTGTCGTTCGCCAAGAGCTGGATTCAGGGCCTCGCGCCGAACGCCACGTTCGTCTAAGAAGATTTGCAGAACTACTAGAAGTACTTTGGAGGTTCTATGCCGTTTACGATAATCGATGTTCCAACTACTATTACGTACTGTACTGCTGTGTTCAACTCTTCGATAGCTGTGGACGACTGAAGCCTGGCTGAGGAGATGCTAGAGCTCGTGTATGGCAGATACTAAAATGCCGGCTGCCGATTTCGTGAACTCCAGTCACAGTGACTTACCGTGACTGTCGCGGGTTTCAGATTGAAGTTGAACCCCATAAATCCTGTTATGAAAATTCACGTGATTGGTGCAGCATGTATCCGGCCTTTCTTGCAAGACGCAGTCGGTAATGATTGCAGATGAAACAGCTGAATGGACCCAGTGAGTTTGTAACACATGCCAAACTTGCAAGTTGCAACAATTGAAATCAACCATGCTCTATGATTGGCTGAAACATAGCCATTAAAGTGATATAATTGGTTGAATTGTTCGTACTCGCGTCTAGAGGCCCAACCAGCCAAGTGTTTCAGATGTCCCACCAGCCACCGTGGCATCAATGCGAACACAGTGAGTCACTCAACTTGACGGGGAGTCTCATCTCAAGACTCAGCCAAATACAAGCCCGGATCAACGACTTCAGGTTGCCAGGCTGGCAGTGGCAGTGGCAGCAGCAGCCATCGCATGCATGCGCATGTGGTGTTTTCTGACTTGATTTTCCATTTCGCAGCGCGGTTCCCACCCTCAAAGTCGGTCTCCGGAACCCAGCAGAACCCAACGCCATGACCGACTGCATCAAGCCCTGGAACGACGCGCTGCTGGCGTGTGCAGACGACGTCGGCTTCGGCATCCCCGTGGCGCCCACGGCCGACAACACGGACCAGATCGCTAAGATCTGCACGTCGGAAAAGTGTCGAGACCTCACCGTCATCTTCCGCGCGCTGATCTCCGCGAAATGCGAGCTGGCCATCGAGCAGGAGGAAAAATACCCGGATTTTATATGGACGGACACGTATTGCCCCAAGACCCCGACGCCGACGCCGTCGCCTAATGTGACCACAGCCGCTCCAAGTGTGGAGACCCCGGCACCGGTGACCAGCGTGCCCGCTCCAGCGACGACGGCGCCGACTACAGTTGCCACGAAATCAGGAAGCATCGGCGTTATTATCGGCGGCAGTGCCGGTGGTTTGGTGGCTGTGATTCTGCTGATCTTAGCGATCATCTACGTTCGTCGCCGGCGCCGTGGGGATCGAGACGACCTGAATACCCACTACAAAGGCCACCTGGAGATGATCACGTCACGCACTGAACCGACGACAACGAATGAAATGTGGGGCGGCCTCGAGATCTCCATGAGTCGTATCCCGTTTGACAAGATCAAGGTCGGAGAGATCATCAGCCAAGGCGGTTTCGGCGAAGTGTTGCGTGGATCGTACAACGGCCAAGACGTCGCGCTCAAGCGTCTGCTCGTGTCGCGACGCAAGGACAAAGAAAACGTCAAGAGTTTCCTGGACGAGATCAAGCTCACGTCGTCGCTCGACCACGAATGCATCGTCAAGTTCATCGGCGTGGCGTGGGATGCGCCTGCGAATCTGTGTATGGTCTCGGAGCTCATCCTGGGAGGAGATCTACGGTCTCTTTTGTCGGACAAGGCCAAGCGTGGAGCTCCAAACGGATACGACGACGAGAAGCTCCGGATTGCAGGACAAGTAGCCCACGCCCTCACGTATTTACACAGCCTTCGACCGGTCGTCGTGCATCGCGACCTCAAGTCGCGCAATATATTGCTGACTCAAGAACACGACGCCAAGCTGATCGACTTTGGCGTTTCGACCGAGCAGCGTGACCTGACGATGACGGCCGGTGTCGGGACGTCGCTGTGGATGGCGCCGGAGGTGATGATGGGCGAGCGGTACGACGAGAAGGCCGATATCTTCTCGTTTGGCGTGGTGCTTTCCGAGTTGGATACACACGAACTGCCTTACGCGCACGCTCGCGATACGTTGTCTTCATCCGGCCGCAAGATGCCGGACTTGGTCGTGATGCAGCAAGTGGCGTTGGGTCGACTGGCCCCACGGTTCAGTGAGGTCGCAGACGCGGACATCGTCGTGCTGGCGAGAGATTGCTTGGCCGTGCAGCCTATGCATCGACCAACGGCAGCGGATGTACTGTATCGTATCCACAGAGTAAGACACCGTGGGTCGCTCGTATAAAGCGGGGTCAAAAACAAAGCGTACAAAGTCAACTTTCGTGAAAGCAAAGCGTAAATCAACATCACGAAGTTCAATTAGGTTAAGAAATCTTACAAATACCGCCAGGAAAACGTGTTACCCGCCAACGGCGTACTGCACGACCGTCCCGATAATCCCGAGCACTCCTACAGCGATCCGCCAGTAATCGACTCGGCTGCGTCCTAGCTCACGTTGCTTATAGATCAGAGCGTGCTTGTCCGTGTCCAACTTCGACACCGATCGACTGAACAGCTCCACGGCCGCTGGGTAGCCCTCGACGTATATCTCAGCCACTTTCTCCGCCGGGATCCTCGTCGTCGGGAACTGCTCAAGCGCGTAGCGCATGTTGTGTGGCGGGCTCACCACGCGATTGCTTGCTTCGATGAGCTCTCTCATCTCAGGAATCACCAGCACGTGCGGTGTCGTGTACTT
>JAADXE010000959.1:0-13119 GCA_023337545.1 Pythium coloratum | reverse complement strand
TGCACTTGGTGATGATGACCTCCGGGGCACCCTTCATGAACACGTCGTGGGACTTGCGGTCGGTCTGTTGGCCTGGCGCAGGCACGATCACGAGCTGCCACTTGTTGGTCGAGTTGAACGGGATCTCAAAAACCAGAGGGAATTCGGCACGGGCCTTTTCGGCTGAGAACTGCAGCTCAGCGAAGCGCAGCATCGCGATGTCCGACGGGTTGCCCGTGTACTTGCGCTGGCTCACAAACGCGCGACGCGTGCGGAAGGATCCCGTGCGGAACGAGTCCTGACGTCCAGCAGCCAACGCGTCAGCCGCCTCCGTGTGGGATTCGTCCGGCTTGCGCGTGACGGCCGTGCGAAGCACGCTCGGGGCCGCCTGGATGCTGGCCACGTCGCTGGGGTCTGGCACTGAACGGTTGCAGAGTGTGGCGCCGCGGAAAAGCTTGGCCTTGGCACCGTCGCCGTTGAGGTAGTCGACGTCGTCGGTCTCGATGACGAGCTGGTCGACAGTGGCTTGGCGCTGGAAGTCGCGGCCCATCCACGTGTCGGTCACGGTCATGACGTTCTTGGTCAGCGTGCCGGTCTTGTCGGTCGCCACGAGCGTGATGGAGCCCAGCGTCTCCACGCAGTCGAGCCGCTTGACGAAGATGTTGCGCGACGCCATGCGCTGGGCTGTGATCGTGAGCAGCGACGTCACCGTCGCCGGCAAACCCTGCGGTACGTTCGCGACGATGATCACCAGGAAGCCATTAATAAACGTCGTGATGACGTCGTGGCCTTTCTTGCGGATCACGCCGATCGCGAAAAACACGGCAGCCATAGAGATCGCCAGCACGGAGATGAACCGCACGAAGCCCTTGACCTCGCGCTGCATCGTGGTCTCTCGCTCGGCCGTCGAACTCGCGAGCTTGGCGATGCGTCCGATCACTGTGCTGTCGCCGATGCTGAGTACAAGACCCAACGCCGAGCCGTCAAAGCACAGCGATCCGTTGAACGCCACATTCTTACACTCGAGCGGCGCGACCGTCGACGCCATGGCCTTGGTGGTAAGCGGCACGAGCTCTGACTCGCCCGTCAGCGACGAGTTCTCGACTTTGAGGCTGCTGCAGAGTAGAATGCGCAGGTCTGCTGGCACCTTGTCGCCGTTGCGGACCCACACCAAGTCGCCAACTACGAGCTCCTCCGCCGGGATGATCTTACTGGCGCCGTCACGGACGACGGTGCACTGTTGAGGCAGCATGTTGGCGAACGAGTCCATGACCTTGGAGGTTGAGCGCTGCTGCATGAATGTCATCGTGCAGGTGCCGAAAACAATTGCGAACAGTACCAACGCCAGGTACAGATTCAGCGGCACGGACGTGTCGATGAAGTACGCGATGAGGCTGAGCACACCCGCGAGGTTCAGTAGCAGCATGAACATGTCCAGGAACTGGCGCAGGAACAGAATGTAGTCGGGCACGCGCACAGGCGGCGACAGGCGGTTGTAGCCGTACTTAGCACGCAGCGACTCGATCTGGCTGCCCAGCAAGCCGTGGCTCTTCTCGACGTCGCCCACAAGGATGCCCGTGTCGGTCAGCTTTTGCGCGAGCTCTTCGACCTCAGCGTACGCGTGCCAGTAGCGGCTCTCGTCGGTGCGTGGGACCCTAGCGGCCGTGCTCACTGCCATCACTTTGCTGTTGGCTGGCCCGGTGGCACCCTTGGTCACTTGCGGTGACTTGTCAGTGGAAATCGCAGGTAGCATCACCTTCACGGCCTCCGGCGACGCGGCAGGCTCCACGATCTCCGCTGCCATGTTGGTTCGTGGCCGTGCTTTCCGTAGTCGTCGTGAAACTGGATCTCAAGGAAGGAGGAGAATGCGGAAGTGACCGTGGTGGTTGCAGCTTTGCATCGTTGCAGGCTACGCCTGTTGGGAAGCTATTTTGAGATAGGCCGAATTTGAATTCGGCGACCGCAGACTGACGAGCATGCGCGAAATCCTGTTAGGAAAAGCGAAACGAACGACCCACTGACATGCGATGCATCAGCGGTGGCGTACTATCAATCATGCGTTTTGATTGGTTGGGGATTAAAGAAGTGATTCCCAAGGGCTTCAGGCAGCGAGAAGCGGCCGCCACCACTGCGCTTTAGTCGGCGACAAACCGAAGCCAACCGACGCGAAGACGAAAAGTAGTAAACAAAAAATGCGACTGTGCATGAGGCTCCCAATTCGCTGATATCTGCAAGTAGCCAGCCTATGGGAGCAGGTTTCCCACAGGACACAGCGCGCGACATTTAGGAGTCGGATGTCACTCTCTAAACATCACGATTCCACTCACTCAACTGACGCCCTAGTCGTCACGAGCACACCACGACTGTCGTGGTGTGCTTCTTCCTCCACCACGCCATCGAACATCGGGTCTATTTGCTGGCCCAACACTAGACATGTTGTTGCAGTATGTAGTGCCTGGCTGTTGACCACACTGTGACCCTGGCTGCCTCCTTCTCTGGGGGAAAAGCAGGACAGTTTCCCTGCCACAGGACCTGAACCCCAGAACCGACTTGAAGCAGTTGACGTCTCTCTTGGCTTGGACTTCACATTATTGTGCAGACGGGTGCTCTACTCTTCTTGTCAGGACAGCAATCGACTCACGAATCTCTCCTTTGTTCAAGAACAAGGGAATAATGAGTGGTATGGAAACCTTGGCGTGGTCTCTGTATCTCCAAGATGATTGCGAGCCAAGCCCACAACTACGTAGTCCGGCAACTGGACGCCGCAGCCTCAGCCAAGAGATCGCCGCCGAGTAGAGACTACAAGCACGTGCTCCATCCACCCTATTTTGACACGATTGGCTGCTGTTGAAGACAGCCCACTGACTCAGACTGCCAGCCAAGGCCGTCTTCAACCAGAGCCGAAGATCATCACCGACGCGTGACCTTCGCAACCCATAGACAGGCCGCCTCTACTGTACACACTTGGAATCACGACAGACGAGTGTACATCGATTTATGATCAGCCCTCCTTCTCACGCAGCTGACTCCTCCGCCTTTTCCAGCCGTCTCTCTGTGCGTCCATCCGTCCTCCTTGATCCAAACCACAGTACACGAATCACACGATTCGTCTATGATGAGTTCCTTGCAGAGTGCTTCTTCCACCTTTGATCCATGCGTGCGTACTTCTCACGAATCCGTTTTCAGTGGGCATCCTTCGTCTGCTGGCGAAGCTTCCTCCCCGAGCCCTCGGCTGTTGGGCGACAGCTGCGTCTTCAGACCGAGAGGAGCTCCAGTGAGACTGTGAGACGGATTGCTGCTGTCTCGCAGCATCCATTCGCCAGTCGCCACTCAGACAGCTCACTGTTAAACAGAGGCCCACTCCGTTGGAGACACCGAGGACTCAGTTTCACTCGACACTGCCGCCTTCCTCAACATGGCCACCACAAGTCTCCAAGCTCAAGCCCCTGCGAGTGTTAATGCCGCCCCCACTAAGCGTTCACGCAGGCGACTGCCGCCAGAAGAGCGAGCGAGGCGCAGGCGCAAGCAGCATCGAGAGCTCGTGGCGCGAGGTCGCGCACAAGCCAAAGAACGCATGGGCCAGATGCGGGAGCAGGAGCTGGCGCTGCAGAAGACCATTATGAGCATCCTCGAAGGCTACACAAGAGACCAGCGCAAGCCGACGCGAGTCCTGACGGACGGCGCCGTCGCCTCACTGAGAGACCGCTTCGTGGACGCCGTGGCCGTCTCCAAGTCGATCCGCAGCGAGAACTTGCGACTGGCGGCAGCGGTGGAGAAGCGAGCCAGGTCCCACGACGCGCTTGTTTACGACTTGAAAGAGATGGAAGCAGAAACCGAGTCGGTTGGGACGGCGTTGGAGATGGAGATGCCAGGGGAAAGTCAACTGCTACACCGCCGAGGCTTCTGGATGTACTTTGCCGACGACGACGTACCGTTCTACTACGTGCCGTACACTGATGCCAAGTGTGAAGAGCTCATGACGCAGACGTACATGAACGCCCAGCGACTGGACGATGCGTTCAAGAAGAGCGAGTACCCAGTCATGGCCGTGAAATGCTTTGGCTAGAACGTACAGCGGATGCTGGATGAGACCAGTCAGCGCAAGCTGCGGTTCCATTTCAGTAAGGAGATCTCCACAGCCAACAGCGCCACGCTACGAGAAGACATCGTGCAGCAGACGTGGGCCATACTCAACACACCCGAACAGTACGCCAAGCTGTATCGCCACAAGATGGTCGAGTGTCTACTACAGCGAGTCGGCGACCACACGAGTATCATCGTGAGGAACAACCCCACCAAGATCCACGACTTCAGCCTGCGTAGCTTCAATATGATGCGTGCGTTCACGGATGTTGACGCGCAGGGTCGTCGACGGACACACATACTGGTGCTGGTGTTGAGTCCACAGGACATCGAAGGCGTGAGTCTGCAGGCCACCAAGGGCATCGTATACATCTCCAGCGGCTTCACATACATCTCGTTTGTGGAGCTGGATGAGCGGATATTGGAGGTGACGTACGGCGGCAAGGGCGACGTCGTGAGCCACCACCACGCAGCGTATCTACTCAATGAGATCGGCTCCACGTGGCTGCGGTGGGAAAACATGGTGCTGCCACAACGACTGCTGGCTTTGGATTGATGCGGTGGGTCTTCGAAGCCGATCCGAGTTGATAAGATAGGAAAAAGTGCAAGCTTTGACAATATGTATGCAATATAGTTCACTATCAACGACGCTACAGTACGCGCACCGTAACGTGACCCTTCTGAGGCGCCAAACTTCAACAACTCCGACCACCAAGCAATCGTCCTCCCGTCGTCTTTTTAGTGCACAGACAGAGCTACCGACCTAACCTGCAGCACCGACTTGACGCAGTTGATGTAATACTAGCAGCACACGCACCAAGTACTGCTCAGGAAGTGAACTGGATAAGAGAACCTTGGAGGTGGTCCACACCTGACAGACATGGTGCTGCCTCAGCGCCTTCTATCATACGATTGTGCTCGCACTAAAAAACATGATGGAGAACGCTTCAACGCAGTCAGGAGGCGAGTGTTTATTTTTTATTTGTATCGTGAATACATGTAAGCTACTGGTAGCAGTGTCCTCCCGACCATCCAACTGCCTCACGGAAGGAACTGCTCGTCCTCTGGCTCGATAGTGAGGCATCCACTCTTAGCGACACCACTGAGGAATCTGGCGGCGTGTCGTGGCGTGCGCGTGAGACTCGAAGGATCAACTGCGTTGTTGTCCGGCTTGCCGTGGCCTGGCGGGTAGGCCACGTGGTAGAGTCCAAAGCGGCTCTCGAACGAACCCCACTCCCAGTTGTCCATGAAGCTCCAGACCATGTAGCCGATGATCGGGATGTGCTTCTCGAAGATCGCCGCGTGCACTTGCTCCAAGTGTGTGCGGATGTACCACGTCTGGTCCGTGTTTTCGATGGAATCGTTGCCGCACCAACCATTTTCCGTGAGGAGGATGTCGACGCTTGGGTCCTGCGCGTGGATCCACTCGATGAACTGCAAGTAGTGCGGCGCGTACCCAGAGAAAGCCGCGCAGGAGCCAGTGCCCACGCGAACACCCGGCAAGTTGGCGTGCTGGAAGTAGTCCACACCCACGTCGGTCTCCCATCCCTTCTTCAAGTCGGAGCACTTGACGGACGACCGTGGTGAGTCGCAGTTAGTCACGGGGTGCGCGAAGTAAAAGTTGGGCATGAGCAGGTCGTATGAGCCCTTGAGCAGCGCCGACTGGGCAGGCGTGAAGACTGGCAGGCGGTCACCCACGCGTTGACGCATCAGCGGTGGGTAGTCGCCCGTGGTCAGTGGCCCCAGCCACCAGCCCAGGTACGAATTGATGAGTCGGTCCGACGCGTCCACGTCGTCTTGGTTACTTGCGTCCAAGGGCACACCGTAGCCCGACATCACTAAGCCGATGCGTGCATCGGCACGCACAGAGCCCTGACTACGGCGTGCACGGAAACGCTCAACCGCCCCGGCGTGCGACAGCAGCAAGTTGTGCGCGACCTGATACTCGTTGGCTGGGTCCTGGTCGTAGAAGAACGAGATCGTGTACGACATTGGCTCGTTGATCGTGCCCCAGTACTTGACCTTGGATCCAAACTCGTTGAACACGAGATCAGCGTACTCGACAAAGTGGTCGACGATCGAGGCGTTGGCGAAGTCGCCGTACGAAGCCAGTTGCGTCGGCGTGTCCCAGTGGAACACCGTGACCACGGGCTTGAGGCCCTTGGCGAGGATCGAGTCGATCAGCGAGTGGTAAAACGCCACGCCGGCCGCGTTCTTCTTCATACGCTGTGTCGCTGAATCCCAGGTCATGGCACGCACCCATGAGATGGAAATGCGCAAGGCCTTGTACCCGTCCTGGCTCATCAGCGAGATGTCGGTCGGGTAGCGGTGGAAGAAGTCGTCGGCGACGTTGGGGCACGCCGCAAACGCACCGGTCTTGCAGCGGCTGTCCCACTTGGACGCCTGGCGACCGGACTCGTTGAAACCACCTTCGACTTGGATGGCCGACGTCGACGTGCCGACAAGGAAGTTGGAAGGGAAACACATCGTCGACGCGCTGGCGTCCGTGCACAGAGATGGCGCCGGCGACACCAGCGTCGAGACACTTGCGAGTGCGATCGCGAGGGTGGAGCGGAATCCTGGACGCATGGCCGGGTTGCGAGGCGCAAGACAAGTTGATCAATGAATAGCAAAGGTGGCGAAGGTGGAGACCTGCAGCCTCTTCAGCCGCCGGATAGCACCAGCTCCACGAGCGCCGCCCTATAGTAGGCGGTCCCCCGAGGGACAGTGGCGACCTCCGCTGGTCCAGCTTGACCCTCCATCATGGTATGCGCGGCTGCCACTGGAGCCTCGAGCGACGCGGATGGATGCCCATCGACCCTCGTGACGTGGAATCCGCGTCAACACAAGATTATGGATCGGGAGTCAGCATTGAAAGCTGACGCTTGGGTCCTCGAGCAGCTCGCTCCGTGACAAAACGACAGCAGTGGTGGATTTGGAAATCACCACCACGATCAGTGAGCAAATGAACGCAAGTTCGAAGTGCAACCTGTCCAGTCCATGCCTCTATCACATGAGATGGTACAGAGACTTCAAGGTGACGTGGACTATCCAAAAACCACGTGCAGTAGTGCACGCTGTCAGGAGACCAGCTCTCATCTGATCTCCTGATCTGATCCCCTGGGATGATTGACGGCGCCCGCTTCGCTAGAGTAACGTACTTACTTGATCGTATGGCCAGATTTTCGGTGTGTGAGGGTCGCAAGCCGATTTGATTAGTCGTTTCGATAGCACATTCTGGGAACCAATGTAGCGCTACTGTGCAGTACCAGACAGGAGCCTCATCCCACATCTCCCGCTGCGAATGAATGGCCCCAGACCGGACGGGGGGACAAGCTGAAAGGAACCAATAGTCCGATCAGCTCAGCTCAGCTCAGCAGTGACCACGCATCCCCTTCCGAGCCGGAATTCCTGAATGCTGATTGAAGGAGATCCGTGGACACTCTGCTTCAAGCAGAGTGTCCAGCAGTGCTTGGGCATGAAGCGAGATTTGCGGCTGCTTGGAGCCGCGCGCCGCCACACTACTGGATTCCTTTTTCCACTTTGTGCACATCTCCCACAGGGCAAAACTTCAAGTTGCCGGTAATCGGACTCGGCGGTAATCGAGACTCAGAGCGTCGACACTGCCAAACCCTCACTTCTGCCTGGTGTACGAATACGGGGCGGGTGCATGACTCATCTAATAGTGCAGGAGCTTGGGAGCTGACAGTCTTCATGCGGTAACACGATTAACCAAACTTCAGTGATTGCTCTGCATCCCCGAAACACCTTGCAGATGGCCCAAGATCTCGGAATGGCTCGTGTACATCTAATTGTAGCTGCACCCTCCCCTTTACTAATGACCTCATGGCAGAATAGTGAAAAATCACATCATACAACCCCACTTCAGCAGACACAGCCAGCAGCTCACAGCTACGCCAAGAACTCTGCAGGCAAACATGCACGGTGCTCAACACACTGGGCCTGTACGCCAAACTCTACCACGACAAGATCGCGGAGCGCCTGCTGCAGCGTGTGAATGACCACCCGAACATCGTCATCCGCAACAACCCGACTAGGCTCCATGCCTTCAGCCTGCGTAGCTTTTGCATGATGCGTGGATACACTTCGACACACATGGTCGAGTCCGCGCACACGTGTTACTACAGGCGCACAGTCCATTGGACGTCGAAGGCGTGGCGCTGGAAGATGCAAGAGGAATCGTATTTTCGTTGTTTTATCGGGAATTCATGTTGTTGACAGATACTGAAAAATCACAATCTTCTATCCATCTTAATAAAGTACACCATATTTAACGTTAGGAAACATCTCATATCTAGAATTTGCGTCCATAAATAGTCAGAAGATCCAGTCGACATCACGCCAGGTCACATTGGACACCACATTCCCTCCAGTCCATTCTTGGTGCGTTTATCATGCTGAGATGTCGCTACGATGTGATAATAGGAAGGTGCAGAGGGTCACTGAACGCCGGCGCCTTAATCTGAGCTGATAGAATCCCAGCAAGACACACACAGATGGAAGATTTGTATCCATCGCAAGATTCCAGGACTTGGCTACGGCCTAAAGTACATGAACACATCCACGCTTCAGGTTAGACTCGGCGACTAAATGGCTCGGAACCGAAATACTGAGATGTCAGAACAACCAAATAGTGTGTATTTCGCGGAACACTCGTTCGTCTCTGGAGCTAGCATTCATTCCAGAACAGACAAACTAGTTCAGGCTACTCATATCTAAGCGCTGAAGACAGCGGCGAAGGTGAGCGCGATGGCCGAGATGGAGACCGTGATGGCGGCAGGCGACATGCTGCCGGCAGCAGGAGGAGCCGTGGTGGTGGACGCGCTCGAGTTTGACGCGACCTTGAGCTTGACAGCACAGTGAACATCAGAGTAGCCAGTGTCGCACTCGCACTGGTACGTGGCGTCGGCCAGGAAGCGCGACGAGTTGGAGGTGGAGTTGGACGAGCCAAGCGTCGAGTCGCCGCTCGAGGACACGCACTTGCCGTGGGCGCTGCAGACCTTGGTAGGGTCGAACGTCGGGTCGCACTGCGCGCACTTGTTGCCGAGCGTGCCGGCCGTGCAGTTGGTGCACTCGTTCTTGGCGAGGTCGCAGCTGCCGCCGCCGCACACGCCGTCGTTGTAGCACTTGTTGTTGACGATCTTCTCACAGTACTTTCCGGAGAAACCAATGTTGCACTTGCACGAGTAGTCCTGCGAGCTGGCCGAGTTCGGCGAGCACGTGCCCTGGCTCGAGCACACGAACGTCGAGCCCTGTGGGTTCTTTGGGTTCACGCAGTTGTCGGCGATGATCTCGCTGTAGTTGAACTTGGCCGCGAGCTTGTCCGACTTGGAGTTCTTCTCGAAGAGCAGACGCTTGCCGTCGAAGTCCACGCAGCCGTAGATCACGCCGATCTGGGACGTCTCGTTATCTGGGTTCTGGACCTGCAGACACTCAACGAGGCCCTTGGTCGAGTTGGTGGCCGTCGTGTTCGACGCTGTGGCCGTGGTCGAGTCATCGCCAATGCACTTGATGCCCTTGCCCTCTGGCAGGATGTACGCGCACACGCTCGAGATCTGGCGGAAGTTGGTGCCCCAAGTGGTGGAGAAACTCGGGCAGAGACCTGGCACGATGCCCGTGCAGATCGGACTGCCGGCGGCCGTAGGAAGACACTGCTTGACGTTCTCGACGCCGTCACGCGTGGTCTGGACACTCACGCACGTGTAGGTCTTGGCGCAGTCCGTGTCGTCGTCACAGTAGCCAGGCTTGCCCTTTCCGGACGCGGCATTGGCCGCAGACGGCAGCACGACGGCGGCGACGGCGCATGCACCGAGGAACGACAGAAGCTTCATGTTGATGGATATAGATCCGGAGAATGGGAGGTCCGACTGCGAAGGGCTTGGCAAAACGGCGAATACTCACAGACGCAAAGACAACACGACCAGACCACGCACGCCAGAGGAGCGGAGCGGAGGGAAGCAGCGGAGCCTCCGCCGGAGGAGGGAATGCAGTGCACACGGCGGAGAGGAGAGGAGGGAGAGAGCGGACACGATTCTCCACAACGCTACGACAACAGACGAAGAACGCGGAACTCCCCGTCCCCTTCCGCGCTGGTTCCCCTCCCCCTCCGAGGTTGCCGTGTCTGGCTCTGCCGCCTGTGAGCCAAGCACTGTGCTGAACGTCCGCTGCAACCCTAAACGCTATGGGTGGTCAAACCAGGTGGTGGAAAATGTGGCAGAAAACCATCAACTGAACGCTCGCCTGTTGCGTTTCTCATCCTCGACAGGTGGTTATAACCACTTTCGAAATTTTTGGCTCGACTGTGTTTCCTGTCCTTCTCGTTTTCTCCCATGGAAGAAAACCAAATCTACAGTACAAGACGTGAGTAACGGAAGTCCCCATCACCTGCGGCCACGACACGCCAGACATCCACCACCTGGAATCACCAAAGTGAGGGAACTCATTTAAACAGGCATCAAATAACGTTCATGATCCGGTAGTGAGTCATTAGTCGCGGCCTAGTATGAACTTTCAAAGGGACATCGACCAGCCAAGTTGAAGTGTGGACACCAACGTGCTTGCTCGGTGTGGAGCTCACAACCCAAAGGTTCCTGGAGCCTGTGGACAAAATGGAGGTGGCCACTTCGTGCCCGACGCCCCAGTCTTCCCATAGCTACGCTGCGCTGCGCTGGGCACGATACAGTACTGTATTGACTCCATGGGATCTGACGCGTGTGTGGTGATCTGCCGCTGCATTGTCGGTCGTGAGTCTAAACACTTCTTGGCTCACACTGGTGAACAGTGCTTGCGATTCACACACGCACACGCAGTCTTCAGAGGGGACGCATGCGTGGCAGATTCGAGCAAGACTCTTCTTCACCGGTGAAAAAGAGTGAAGAAGACAGGAATGCCCTACGTGCTTTATCTGGTGCGCCGGGTGAGTTTACGCAGTCCACTGGCTGCCACGGAAGGACTTGTGCTGAGAAGGTAGTATTGCACCGAGGAAGATCTGTAAAAATATGCCCAAGACCTGTGGGCTTGTTTCCTTCGGACTTTGGCAACCGACTGTGCGCCACACGGTTTCATCTACACTACCTGTGGACTGCGAGCAGTCGAGAGACCACGGCAGTATGGTGAGTGCAGCTCGTACTGTGTTGGCTGCCAGGCCGCCAGACTGGTGTCCATTTCAATATCTTGCTCCTGGATTGAGGGGCAAAGGTCAGCCTCTGGGACTTTGATAAGTCCGCTCGACACGGATTTATTTCAGTACATTCACGTGTACCCTCATTATTAGTTACCGTTGACAATGCATATCTGGAGTGAACCAAATCATGCGAATTCTACATGCGATCATACCTCTCAAATGCGATCCTTTAAGAACACATATTTCAGCTTTCCAGTCCCAGAGGTCACGTCTTTCTGGAGGCTGTTGAACCCAGTTAGACCCATTGGATTGGGTTCACACCACGGAATTCCACAGCAGGATCCATCGAGTAAAATCGACGCGTCGCCATGCCGCTGCTCGCGACGTCCGCACCGCTCGTGCAGTGGGGTCACCCCTATGACCCACACTCGCGCTGCCATGGTGTCATCCACACCACCAAGACCCCACGCGACTCGCTAGTCGCGCAGCACGCCTTCCGATGCGGTCGGCTGCGTGAGCTCCACGCGCCTCCACCATCCATCACACAGCTGCCAGTCGTTACACAAGGCGGAGGCTCTAGGCCCTGGCGCTTCCAGAGCGTGGCGCTGTCCGTGCTCTTCGCCACCAAGCCACGTCTCAGCGGCATTGGCTTCAGCGGCTTCAACTGGAGTGGCTTGGGCTTCGGCTCGTCGTCGCTCACTGCGTCGTCTGGCTGTCCGTGTCGAACCCCCAGCACCACTGCCAGTATCAAGCCGTCCGTCTGTGAGAAGCCCTGTGTGTTCTCGCTCACAGGACTTCTGTGCCTGGCGCCGTCGTCCAAGACCCCGTCGCTGCATGAGTTGCCGGACGCCTTTCTCGGCAGCTACCGACCCTGTGGCATCTGGAACGAGCCGTCGCTACTCAACAAACGGATCCCTGAAGGCCGACTGATCACACTCGAGACTAGATCCACGGGCGCCTTTGGAGAAGTGCTTGGTGGCCAGTGCGACGGCCGACGCGTCGCCGTGAAACGACTCGCGTGCGACCACCAGACCAAGCACGACGCGCTGGCATTCGCCTGTGAGATCCGGCTGATGGCTCAGCTCCACCACCACAACATCGTGGCCTTCGTGGGCGTCGAGTGGTCCAAGCAGTGGCTCGTACAGGCCGTAAGTGAGCTCGTAGAAGGTGGCGACCTACGGTCATTACTCGACACTCAGCCGACGTCTCTCAGCTGGGCTGCTGACAAGTGCCAGATCGCCATCGACGTCGCTGACGCGCTGACGTATCTCCACGAGCTCAGTCCGCTAGTCACGATGGAGGTGCTGAAAGCACGCAACGTGCTGCTGACGGAAGATCTGTCCACCGCCAAGCTCAGTCTATTCGCCGTCTCCCGCACACGGTCAGTCTTCAGCACCAACGGCGCTGATGCGTCCTACCGTTGGCTGGCACCTGAAGTCTCTCGCGGCGAGCCGCTGACGGAGCTGTCCGTAGTTTACTCATTCGGTGTGCTGCTATGGGAATTAGATTCCTGTAAGCTACCGTACCACGACGCCGTGAATCCGAACGGCAAGCCCATGTCCAGCTTCAAGATCATGCTGCTCATGGGCAGAGGCGACTTGAGTCCGCAGCTCACGAGCGAGTGTCCTGAACCCATCGCGAGACTAGCGAACGAGTGTCTGTCCCTCGATCCGACACGACGGCCCAGTGCCGCTAAAGTCGCCTACCGACTGCGAGCAATCCTCAAAAACGAGTTGTAAATGTACGTATCTATCTATCTGTGAAAGCCGACGGGAAGAAAATTGGTAATCTTTGAAATATCAAACACGATCAAACACTCTGACAGAGTGTTGTACAAGTCTGCCTGTGCTCAGGCCCAGTACGCGTCAAGCTCCTTGACGAACTGGATGAGTCCCTGGAACACGTGGAGTCCT
>JAADXE010000958.1:0-13122 GCA_023337545.1 Pythium coloratum | reverse complement strand
GAAAGACCCCACGAAGAATCAGCCGCGAGGAGCTACGCGAGCGCGAGCGCAAGTCGCGTCTACGTCGCGTAGAAAAGGCCGCTAAAATGCGGTCTCACGTGTCTAATCTCGAACAAATGACACTGGCGCTGCGGCTCGTGCCAGGCGCTGACGTTGTATGGGACGAGTACCTTGACGCCGACACTAAGAAACTACGGGACGCAATACGACGACTGATGCCCGTGGTCCAGGAGACCAAGAAGCTTACAAACGAGAAAGTACAGCTCGAGACGATGATGGCCGACCACAAGTATACGGCACTGATGCTGCGCCATCTACTGGAGGATCATGGTCCTGTGGATGACTGGATGATCAAGACCCAGAAGTGGAAGGAATTAACGAGAAGACACTTTGAACCGTGGACGAGAGACCGCGTGGAGGAGTTTACGAGACGAGCGATGGTGGAGATGGAGCTGTTCGACCAGAGTTGTGACTCTACGTCCTCGGGTTTGAGCTTCATGGGCTGGCAAGACTCACGGAGGCACGTGGCCGACTCGACTTTGATCCACTTCAGTTTTAACAAGAAAATGCGGCCTGGGTACACGTTGGACCAGCACCTCGCGATGGGATTGCGAATTTTCACCGAAGAAGCGATGAAACGAAGCGTCATAATGGGCAATCGAGGGAAGGCGTCCGTGGATATCGTGCAGCGCGTGGCACCGACAGCGTGGATCGTTCGTGTGGCCGAGAAGCACGAAGAAGTAGAGGCGACGATCCACAAGATGCTGCTACTGGCGAGGGTGGAGACCGACGAAGGCGCCGTGTTTTGTATCTGCGGGTTCGAAGACGCTGCGATGAAGAGTGTTATCGGAACCGAACTGGACTGGTGGACAGCGTCATCGACGTGGGTGCGGTACGAGAATCTGCAGCCCGAGAAAGGCCGTGACTCGATCCACTATCGGATGTACATGGGCGGTTTGTGTGACGTCGCCAACGTTGCGTTTCTTCCGAAGTGGTCTGCCGAGATTCTAGGAATCGCAATTCGTGCCGAGGCGGCCGGCACCGGCTACTGGCAGCTCACTTTCTAACTAAAAGGAAGACAGTAGAAGTGCCAGGTGTCTTTAATAACGGTGACACGTTGTGATTTGCACTGACGAACGAGTCTTTTTTGAGAAATGAGTTTTTTCGTTTGCGGACATCACCTCCCCCTATTTACGAGAAGACGAGCGTTGGTTTACAGTTGACGACGCCCTCTGCTCGAACCAGCGCCCCTAGCAGCTCACACATGTAGCTGCCTAGTGTTTCCGCGTCGTCTCCGTGAAGACTTCCGCCCAGTGAGAACGTAAAGTCTGTATCGGAGCGGTCATTCAACGGCTTGAGTATTTTCCACTCGGACCAGCACGAGTTTGTCGTCCACGTATCGCTTGGTGTGTTGGTCTCTTTCTGAACGTCAGTGTCTGAGATGCTCGTCACGTACTGGATCGCTCCATTGCCAGCCTCGACTCGGAAAATCAAGAATATCTGATGCAGGGTTGCGGTCATGCCGTGGTATTTCTCGGAGAGTCGGACGACCCAAGCCGTGGGTGAAATCTTCTGGAGGACATCGACTGACGCACGACCGCGGCCGCCCATTACGTTTTTCAAGTACATCGACTCCTCGGTGTATAGCCGCCACGCTTGGCCCATGAAGTCGTTGAGATCGTGGCCTCTGTAGGTCTTTTCAAAGTTGAACTGCAAAGCCGACTCACTCTTGACGATCCGTCGACTATCCTGCCAGCCCATGAAGCTCAAGCCCGTACTGAGCTTGTCTTTGCTCGTCGCGAACCGGTGTCTTTCCACGAGAGCGGCATTCATCAGATCTTGGCCTTGCTCAGGTGTAAGCGGACGAAAATGGAGGCTCGTCAGCTCTCGCCAGCGCTTGACGTCGAGACTCCACGGATCCGAATCCGCATTATTTTCCCTTTCTTTTTTTTGCTGCCTCGCCGTAATATTGGCGAGCGCACGCTTTGCAAGTTGGTGCTCTCGCAGGAGCCGCTGCAGTTGGGCGTTGCTGCTTGTCAAATGCCGCACTTCCTCGATCAAAGGCACGAGCCGTCGCATGGACGCACGCATTTTCTTGGTGTCTTCATCGAGGAACTCGTCCCAGATCGCGTCGGCATCGGGCATGATACGAACCACAAGTGCCGCACGTTCGAATGCCGCGACTTGGTCGGGCATGGACTGGATCGTGTCCTATTAGATAAGAGTAGTCGAATCAAAACAAAAAACGTTAGTACAAAACACCAATCAGGAGTTGACAACATACATTAACTAAGAAACAACAAAGGCTTACCTTGCGTTTCTGGCGGGAGCGCTGCTCGCTTCGGCGGCGCTGTTCGCGCCAGTCCGGAGGCCTCATGCGGGCTACTGAAGAGCTATGCGGCGGAAAGGACGACGCCGAAGAAGACGGCGGTGAGGACGATGACGACGGCGACCTGGATCTGTCGGTCGCGTCGCTGGGAGGCGAAGACGTCTTGACGGCCGTGAGCATGACAGGATATTGGGTTCATGAACACGAGAAGCTCGTGGAATGTCGTGAAGGGTGGAGTGTGGAAAGCGTCCTGATGTGGTCGGTCTCGGCCCACACTGCGGTGAGGGCGTAATCTTTGGATAAGTGATATAAATGAAAACGATTTATTACAGTTTCTTCGCGCTCTAAGCCACAGCGGAAACTGATCGCACTGTAATCGGACATATATTATCAACTCGCATACACGTCAAGAAGACGGGTTTTATGTATTTACAGAATAATACACTTGATCTCTCTATGAATCAGGGGGGTGGCTTAGAGCGCGAACGAACTGTAGGATCTATCTCCACTGTAGGAAGCGTCCAATTGGTTTCGTGAAAAACACGAAACAATTCATGTAAAAACACTTATTTGCCCTATATTTAGGCTCAATTAGGGCCATTTCCCCCGATTACTCACCTTTTTCCAGGACCAGAAATGCATTATCAGAGGATTCGAAAGAAACTCATTATCGGCTTGAACAGGTTGTAGAAAAGACCTCCTGATCACGCGGGCCACACGCCAGCAGCCAATAAATAGTGCCGGACCACAGTGAACTTTCCCAACTGTAGCTGAACTGGGCACTGGGCCACCTCATTGACGGACCTTCACCAGCGGATCGCATGAATTCGACGAGATACAGCACCACCAGCGAGTATTTCAAGCCATATTCCAGAACCTAGATTAGAGAGATACTGAACAATGCGATGAACACAATCTCGACGTACAAGATGCCCCAGGAGATCAGCGGCGACAAACCCAGTGCCTTTGGCTGGCGAGTTCGACGTGGGCTCGGTCACGAATCGAGCCGGTCGGATGACGTTGACTGATGTTCTGCTGATATTTCGAAGTATGCATTATTACAGGCAGCGAGGCGAATCACTTCTTCGCCGTATGATATGTGAGAGGTTTATCCACGGTCTCACCGCTCCTTGTGTGTTCTCAAGTCGTGTAAAGCTGCGTGTCACCACGGCCTCAGACAAGTTGAGGTCTCTTGGCCCTTTGAACAGAACAGACAGCACACGGCCCAGCACACGCTCAGTATGGAATTGTCGCGACTACTGACACACGACAGCGACGCCAGCGACGACGGAGCAGCCACAAGTGATCACTGTCCGTCGGATCAAGCACAGAGCGCACGCCCGGCACGCTCTCAGGAGTTGTCCGTGCGGCCACCACGGCGCCGCTCGAAGCTGGAAAGGCTGAGGGACCAAGTCAAGGTCCTAGAGTGGTTCGCGTCGAACGCCCGAACGCTACACAATGACGACGACAATGACGTTCCCCTCAACACGGATGACGCGCGCATGCGCCGATTTCTGATCAGATCCAGTCGACTGAAGAAGGAAGCGGCTCAACAGCGCAGTATACGGATAGCTCTTGCGGAGCAGCTACGCCTGCTCCAGGAGAGCTCGTCGTCAATCCGGAAACTTATGCGTGGGGTCGAGTTGAGTGGATGGTTCTGGAGGTGCGAGCGGTGGCGCGCAATCGCGGCGGACTGCTACAAGCCGTTTACACAAGACGAGTGCAATCGACTGGTCGAGGACACGCTCTACAGTATCGAGACGTACAAGATGCCGAACGAGATCGATAACGGCGCCAAGCCTAGTGTGTTTGGCTGGCGGGATACACGTGGCCTGGGGAAGGATCAACTAACCGTGCATTACCAGTCGCAGAAGACGATTTGCGGATCCCACAACAGTATGGACGACGTGGCGGCGATCTGCTGGAGTGTGTTTCAGGATGCGGACCTGTTTCGTGAGATGATGGTCAGTCATCACAGCCACGTCCACCTGCAAGTTCTACAGCACATAGCGGCGGACCGATCACACCGCGCTGTACGAGACGTATTCATCGTGCAGCTTGTTGAAGATCACCCTGAGCTTCCGACCAAGATCCACAGCATCAATGTGGCGGTGTTTGTGAAGGCAGACACGGGTTACAGCATCGCGTTCCGCTCGATTGAGAGTCCGGACCTCCAGCGAGCCATGCGAAGCGAAGGCATGAGTGAGAGTTCGCTGTTTTTCTGGAACTCATGGGACGCCTCAGCACAGGATGAAAAAATCGCTGGCGAGTGCACCGATTTTCTGGCCCGAGCAAAAGGCGTTCTCACCTGTCCCGAGCCAGCGTACGCGCGCAAATGGATTCTGGAGGGCATTCTCGCATACGTGCGACTCGAAGCCAAGCTGTACGGCACGAAGCCACTCATTATGCTGCCTCTACCTTGAGCACGATGCAGCAGTTCATTTACACGCCAGTATTAATTAAAGAAGACCTTGGGCTCGTCACGAGACTCACATCACGCGGGACTTGCTCACGCCGAGAGAAGTGATGGAGATCGCTGGAAAATGAGTTCACGAAGATCACGTAGCTCCTTGCTGCTTTTGGTCATTCTATTCAGTCTACGACCCGAAGTAAAATGGTACTTCGTATGTCAACGTGTGTTGATTTGATTTTGGGAAACTGTACAGACCTTTCAAGCCGCAGCGCACTCTGTTGATGCCAGAGATAAATCCATTTTGCGGACGAAATACGACGCCATTTTGGACAGGTGGGAAAATGGCTAGAGGTCTGGAACTCCAGCAGTGGAAGTGAATGCTCGAGGAGATTTTGGGCCAAGTGTGTCTTGAAGAGCTGCTTGGTATGAACGCTGCGCTGGTCTCACTGGCGGCGTCGACTAAATCATGGGCTGTATTTCCCTCGCAGTATTATAATCACGAAGCTCTACAAAGGCTGCTAAAGCTCCAAAAGTCTCACACTGTCCTTCCCTTGTGGCCAAGCAATTCGACTGAATGCAGTCCACTGGACTGTCCAGAATGGAGCCGGTCTGCCGTGACTGACGACTCTGCTGAGATATGTATTCCGGCAGGTCGTTCAGATTCAGTATGCGTTTTCAGAGCTCAGCGACCGGACGGTCTCATCAGAGTCTTTGCGTGGCATAGGGGTCTGAGTCACACCCCTATGCCACGCGAGATGACCCGCATCATCAGCGTGGCGCTGCTCAAGTCTTGCATTCCGCGGGTCAATTTCAAACATAAACAACAATAGACAACACTTGCATCCAACCAAATGGACTTGTCCCGACTACTGACCCACCAGAGTGACGACAGCGACGACGGAGCGGTCACCCGTGACCACGAGCAAGGCACGGTCTCCGCTATTCCTCAGGCGTTGTCCGTACAGCCGTCACGGCGCTGCACAAAGATCGACAAGCTACGCGAACAAGTCAGGGTACTCGAGTGGTTCGCGTCACACGGCCAGTCACACGATGGTGATGACGACGACGGTGAGGCTTCTACGGACACTGACGACGCGCGCATGCGTCGATTCGTCGTCCGGTCCCGGCGGTTGAAGAAAGACACAGCTCACGAGCTCAGTAAACAGATAGCTCTTGTCGAGCAGCTACGCCAGTTGCAGGAGAGTTCTTCGTCGATCCGCAAGCTCATGCGAGGAGTGGAGTTGAGCGGGTGGTTCTGGAAGTGTGAGCGGTGGCGCGCGATCGCAGCCGAGTGTTACAAGCCGTTCTCACAGACCGAGTGTGAACGGTTCGTCGACTACACGGTCTATGGCTTGGCGACCTACAGCGTGCCCAAGGAGATCAACAACGGCGACAAGCCCAGCGTATTTGGTTGGAGAGACACCCGTGGAGTCGGCAAAGACTTACTGACGTTGCATTACCAGTCCCAGAAGACGATCTGTGGATCCAAGACTGGCATCGACGACGTAGCGGAGATCTGCTGGAGTGTGTTCAACGACGCAGACCTCTTCCGTGAGATGATGGTGAGCCACCACAGCAAGCTCTACTATAACGTACTACAACACATCACTCCGGACAAGTCACGACGCGCTGTAATACTAGACGCACTAATCGTACAGCTCGTCGAAGACCACCCAGAGCTGCCGACCAAGGTCCACAGTGTAAACGTCGTGATGTTTATGAAGACGACAAACGGGTATCAAATCGCGTTCCGATCGATCGAGAGTCCGGATCTCCAACGCGCCATGCGATGCGAAGGCATGAGCGAGAGTTCGGTGTTTTTCTCGAGCACCTGGGACGCCACGGTGCGGGATGAGACCACAGGCGAGTGTGTCGAGTTTGTGACGCGAACAAAAGGCTGTCTTACTTGTTGCGAGCCAGCGTACGCGCGCAAGTGGATTCTCGAGGGCATCCTGGCGTACGTGCGGCTCGAGGCGATGCTTTACGGCACGAAGCCACTCATTACACTGCCTCCTTCTTGAGCATAATGGAAAAGAGGATCAGCGCTGCTCAGCAATCGATTAACCGACTTGTTCAATCAATCAATCAATTCTGCTGTCGTTTGACGGCCATTGATGTTTGTCCGCAGCCTCAGCCTTTGTCTGCACCCTCGCGAACGTCAAGTCGTGTATGGGGATCTGATGTGGTATGGATTCCTAGAGGTTGCGTGGTAAATCATTATCATGCTTGACAGTGAATATGGAGGGATCAACAAGGCCCCGACTCACGCCACGAGGGACTCGGTCACACTCAACACACGAAGCGATGGAGATTGCGCGTCTGCTAACCGACGATGGTCATGACAGCGAGGCCGCGACTAGCGGTACCAGCAGTACTAGTGATCAGCCAGAGCTAGACCCCGCGACGACGACTAGCTCGGTGACTTCACGGTCTCTTCAACGTGCCCCACGACGTCCCACAAAGATCGAGAGCTTACGCGCCCACGTTAAGGCTCTCCAGTGGCTCGCTGCAAACATCAATGGCTCGACCATGATCGATCCATTATCGGAGACCTTGGAGCAAGATGATATACGTATGCGTCAGTATCTATTCAAGACTCGCGTACTCAACCAACAAGCACAGCACGAAGTGCACAAGCGACACGAGTACATGGAGCAACTGCACCAGTATCAGCAGAGCTCTTTGAGTCTGCGCAAACTCATGCGAGGCCTGGAACTGGATGAATGGTTCTGGAAGTGCGAGCGGTGGCGCGCGATCTCAGCCGAGTTCTACAAGCCGTTTTCGAGAAAAGAGTGCCACAAGTTGGTGGAGGAGACGCTCCACGAAATCGCGACGTACAAGCTACCGAAGGGGATCAACGGCGACAAGCCCAGTGTTTTTGTTGGCGGGATGCTCGTGGGACTGGCGGTGACCACCTCAGTGTGCATTTCAAGGCACGCAAGACACGGATCGGTTTCAACATGGACGACGTCGTAGCCAGATGCTGGGGAATCTACCTGGATGTGGAGCTCTTCTTCCAGAAATTGCAGCGTGAGACCCCTACAAACAGCACCACGCAGGATTTTCTGGTGATTCAAACGGTCGAGAAGAATCCGGGCTTACCAACGATGGTCCACTCCATGTATTTGATGTTTCTCAGGAAGACGGAGACGGGATATGTGATCGGCATGCGGTGTATCGAGTCTCCGGATCTCCAACGAGCCATGCAGGGCGAAGGAATGAGTCAAGGCAGGACATTCTACTGGACGTCGTGGGATGTCACGGCGCGAGATGAAGCCACGGGGAAATGCACAGAGTTTGTGACCAGTGTGACCGACTCGATCGGAGCGACAGATCCGTCCTATGCTCAGAAATGGGTCGTCGAAGGCCTAATCGCACTCGTTCGTCTTGAAGGAAAGCTCTACGGCCAACAACCACTTGTCTGCTTGCTTCCACCAGCCGCACCGTGATCAAAACGTAAATATACGTGATATTATACTTGTAATTTAGAACTGGAGCATCGATTTGGTGTTGATCACCGCTTCAATCCGGATAATGGCAGCGAGGATCTCACACATCCACCGACGGAGGAAGCCTGGGTCGTTCCCATGTAGACTTCCGCCCAATGAGAACTGATAGTCTGCTGATGAGTGGTCTCTCGATGGATCGAGGACGTCCCACCGGATCCAGAAGTTGTTGGAGGCCCAGATATCGCTGGATTTGTTCATGACTCGTTGCAGCTCCGTGTCATGGAGGCACGTGCGATACTGGACGAAACCCGTCTCTGTCTTGACGACAAACACTAGAAACACTTCGTGGAACGTCACGGGAAGCCCGTCGTAGTTCTCTGAGATGCGGACCACGACAGCAGTCGGCGACACTTGCTGTAGAATTTCCACCGCAACGTTCGCTCGACCGCCATGCACGAGACGCCCATACAACTCCTGCTCCGTAAACACACGCCACACTGTGTCCATGTGGTTCGTGAGATCAACACCTTGGAATTTTTTGTCGAAACTGAACTGGAGAGTCGACTCATGTGACAAAACGCGGCGACTGTCGCGCCAGCCCAAGAAACTGAGTCCTGACGACTGACGATCGTAGCTCGTCATGAACCGGTTCATCTCTACGAGCGCGTCGCTGATGTGCTCGATACACCGCTCGTCTGTCAACGGACGGAAGTGTCTTCTAGCCAACAGACGCCAGTGTCTCTCGCTAGTGTCCCAGTCGCTCGCAGGCTCCATTCTTCTCACCAAAAACGCGACTGAGTTCCGCACGAGCTCCTTCTCTTTGATCAATTGATGGAGTTGTACTTTTTCAGCATTGAGCCGCTTGGCTTCGTCCAATGCCTTCATGATCTGGCGCATCTTGTCGCGCAATTGCTTGGTCTCTTCATCAAGGAACTCGTCCCAGATCACGTCCGGATCCGACGCTAGACGCACTGCCACTGCCGCACGTTCTAGCCGAGCGACTTGTGCTGGCATGGACTGGAATTTCTCCTATTTGAAGAATCACTGGATAAGTGAGACCGTGATTGTTTTTGTGTGATTGACGTTCACAGCTGATGGTCTCACCTTGCGCTTCTGTCGCGATTGATGCTCGATCTTGCGGCGGCGCTCGAGCCAGTCATGCGGCCTTTCTCGCGAGGCCCTGGGTGGAGTCGTCGTGAGGTCAGTGGAGTCTCTCGTAGCGTCACTCGAGGAGCTGGAGGCGCATAGTGAAGGCGAAGAAGTAGTGCTGGTGGTCGCCATTTTCGCGACCAATTGGTGTCTGATTATTTCGAGCGCAGATAGCTGAACAACTGACTGATGCTTGGTGCAGTTCTTAACGGTTCGTATCGACTGACGCATACATTGAGGCCACGAGCCGAAGGAGGCTGAAACCTGGGCTCGGAGTTCAGAGCACATTGCCTGATATGTTATCCAGAACCCAGTTCTCGAAGGATGATGAGTCTCCACTGGAGAGGTTTGATTCAATACACGAAGTTGACACAGCTCGTTGCATCAATCAGTCGTGATATCAATTGGTTCATCAATCAAAACTTCAGCATGGGTCTGGTACTAAACTCGCCCTCGACGCGGATCACCGCCGCCAAAAGCTCACACATCCATCGATGCAAAAAGAGCGGATCATTTCCTCGGATAGAACCGCCCATTGAAAACTCGTAGTCCGCCGCCGACTGATCTTGGGTCGGATCGGCGATCTCCCACCGGATCCAGTAGCTGTTATTTGCCCACATGTCATTGGGCTTGTTGATCACGGTTTGTAGGTCAGCGTCGTGGAGGCATGCGCTGTACTGGATGAATCCTTTCTTCGTAGGGACGAGAAATACTAAGAAGACTTCATGGAAGGTCACTGGCAGCCCCTCGTAGCTCTCGGAGATACGCACCACGACGGCCGTCGGTGACAATTCTTGCAAGACTTCCATTGACACTTGAGCTCGGCCGCCCAAAACGAGACGCGAATACAGCTCCTGTTCCTTGAATAACCGCCACGAAATATCGATATTCTTGGTGAGATCGTTGCCTTGGAAAGTCTTGTGGAAATCAATCTGCAGACACGATTTACGAGGTACCATCCGTCGACTGTCTCGCCAGCCCATGAACGTCAGCCCAGAGCTCAGGCGATCGTGGCTCGTCATGAAGCGCGTCATCTCCGCCATGACGCGATTCATTTGATGAAAGCATTGCTCTGGTGTCAGCGGACGGAAGTAGCATCTCGTCAGCGCTCGCCAGCGTCTATCGCTCGTATCCCAGTCGTCCGTGGTCTCCATTTGCTTCATCAAGTTTGCGACTGTCCTCCGCACAAGCTCTTGCTCTTTCACTAGTCGATGAAGCTGTAGTTTCTCGGCATTGAGTCGTTTGGCTTCACTTAATGCCGTCATGAGCTGGCGCATCTTGTCACGTAAGCGCTTGGTCTCCTCGTCCAGGAACTCGTCCCATGCTGCGTCTGGATCCGACGCCAAACGCACCGCCAGTGCCGCGCGTTCCAGCTGAGCGACTTGTGCGGGCATGGACTGGAATCTTTGCTGCCATATATTCAATTGGACACATTAGAGCTCATGGTTCCTCGAGATCCCAAAACTGTAAAAACCGTTTTCACGGTCTCACCTTGCGCTTCTGTCGTGATCGATGTTCGATCTCGCGGCGGCGCTCGAGCCAGTCAGGCGGTCTTTCTTGTGAGGCGGCCTCTGCACTATGAGCATTTAAGTCACTCATGGGCCGTACGCCTGGAGGCGGAGAGGAAGCCGTGGTGGTCGTGTCGATAGGCGCCATCAATTGGCTTTTCGGTTGTGTCGTGACGTCTTCCTGCAGTCCATCACTCCTGCTCTTTGATGGAGTTCGTATCGGTTCGTATCAACGAGTTCTTTGATCAGTTCAAGAGCCTCCCACTCGTTAAAACCTGGATTCTGAGGTTATTTCAGGAGCTCCAATTTCTGATATAGTTTGGGTAATCGTTCAGGAAGAGCAAACACTTCTACAAATTATCCAGTTTATTCGAAATGAACTCGTCTTGGAAACGCTATTGAGGTTCTTCGAAATATTAGAAATCCACGCCAAAATATAACAAAACCGAACTTCAAGTTGACTCCCCAGGATCGGATCGCGAAAATGAAGCTACACTGTAGCCATGCAGTGCATCCTACACGTGTACTCTCCTCAGTACAAGCACCGAAGTACCAGCACCAGCTACGTCGATTATTAACGGATGCATTTACGATACAGTCAAACAGCAAAAAAAGGGATTTCGAATAATGACCCAAACGATCAGAACTCGAGCGACGGTCGATTGTTGGCTACGATCTCGGACCGCACGAGTACTGCGAGGATCTCACACATCCACTTACCGAGGTACTCAGCGCCTCCTCCATGCAGACAACCGCCTACGGACAACCGGAAGTCTGTCGAGGCTCGGCTTTTGGTCTTGTCCAGTACCTCCCACTGCATCCAAATGTAGTTTGAAGTCCATACATCACTGGGTTCGTTGATCGCGTTCTCCAGGTCTTCATCGTGGAGACACTGCAGGTACTGGATCGCGCCGTTGTCGGTCTCCACACGGAAGAGCAGATACAGATCGTGGACGTTCACGGGCATGTCGTAGTAGCCTTCCGCCACACACACGACCCACGCTGTCGGCGAGATGACCTGCAGCACGTCAAGGCACACGCGTGCCCGACCGCTCACGACAGTCCGTGCGTACAGCGCCTGCTCGCTGTAGATCCGCCACGTCATTTCCATGTGCTGGTTGAGATCGTAGCCTTCGTAGGTCTTGTTGAGACTGAACTGGAGTGCGTCTTGGTCCACGAGTAACCGTCGCGTGTCCCGCCAGCCCATGAAGCTCAGCCCAGAGCTCTCCTTGTCCTGGCTCGTTGAAAACCGATGCAATTCGAGAAGAGCATTGTTCATGACTGTGACGCTCTGGTCTTCTGTCAGGTGTCGGAAGTGGCGCCTCGCGAGGGCTCGCCACCGATGGACGTTCGCGTCCCAGTCGTCGGTCACCTGGGCCTTAGCTGAGACCTTGGCCATCGCGTCTCTTGCGAGCCTGTGTTCCCTTAGAAGCCTCGTGAGCAGCGCTTTGCTCTTTGTGAGCTGCTTGACTTCATCAATGCCCGGCACGAGCTTCCGCAGTGCATCGCGCACTCGCTTGGTCTCGTCATCCAGGAACTCGTCCCAGATCGCGTCCGGGTCCGAGATCAGTCTCAGCACCAACGCGACCCGCTCCAGCGCGACGACTTGGTCCGGCATGGACTCGATCGTGTCCTACAGAACTCAGCTCGTCCATCAATCACTGGATCTGATTGATTTTGCAAGTTTTGTTGATATTTGGACAAGTCTCACCTTGCGTTTCTGACGGGAACGCTGCTCGCTCTTGCGACGGCGTTCGCGCCAATCCGAAGGCCTCACTCGAGCCGAGCCTCGCAGCGGAGGCGAGTGGGACGACGCACTAGTCGTGGCGTCCGTCCCGGACATGAGATCACACTCAGCAGTCGATGTGGTGGTGGACATGATCACTCGGCTGCGTTACTAGGTTGTGAGACAGCGGAAGACGCGAGTTCTCGACACGCCAAGGTAGAGCCAGCTTCCTAGCTAGGGTGGGAAGGGAAGGGCAGCGCTATGTACGTTCTCGACTCGTTAGGAACGACAACTCATTTCAACACGGTTGCTAACGGGATCTGCACCCTCTTCCTGACCGTGCAGTCCCACCTCGTAGCTCCAGAGTCCTGTACGTAGCGGACAGCTCACTCAATAGTGAAGAGACGCCCCCATGGGCCGGATGCAACTCAGTGCAATGCCACCAGCAAACGTGAATGCAGAGGACTGTACTTGCCAATACCCAGTTTCACACGTAAACCGGACTCAAATCGTCGTGTAAAACGGAGGTCGGTGCCTGCGTATGTATT
>JAADXE010000957.1:0-13134 GCA_023337545.1 Pythium coloratum | reverse complement strand
GTGCTCTCGTCCACGTCTCCGATGTAGAACTGTGCGAGGAGCTTGAAAGCGCTGGTCTTGTGCATGGCCGAGAAGACGTCGGTGGCGTCCTCGCCAGCGAGCATGAACGCGACGCGGCCGCCTGGATGCGCGTCCCAGTTGCTGATGTCGTAGACTTTGTGGTGGATGACGATCCACGCTTCGTGGAGGGCGGTATGCTTGCGGACTTCACGCCACGAAAGCAGGCGCTTGGGCGTGAGATCGACCATGTCTGGTGGTTGTAGGAGGTGATCGGGAGACTGGAGATCGAAGAATGGCGAAGAAGCTCCGGAGAGCCGACTGCGTGTCTTCACGCGGGGTTTCCCGTGGCGTCTGAGACCTCGAGTTGGAGGTTCGAGTGCGTCTCACGAGTCGACACGACCAACGAAGGTGTCATCAATGGACAAGCCTAAATGCTGGCAGATGATGCAGTGGAGTTTCGTGATCTGTAGCCACGTGAACATCATCCTCAACTCCAGACGATTGAGTGTCGACAGGCCGCGCCAAGTCACTTGCCCGTTGGCTGCAAACGGGGCGGTCAACAGTGGTACGAACGAAGTGAGAAATGAGAGAAGATCACATGCAAAAGCACTTAGATATGTTAGGTGACACGGACACCGTGGTCTGGGCATTCAAAAGATAAGCGTGGACGAAGCATCCTAAGGTGGCGTGGCCAATTTGACTGCTCTTTCATTACACTGTAGCTGATGTGTGGAGGTGAGGATAGGCTTGCACATTTGGATGGACGGTGGGTGGTCAACCTCATTGGCAAGTTGGTCTCTCGCTGCGTCCATTCCCATGGCGACTTGCCAAGTTGGCATCTCCGAGTGACCTGACACACATGCCGCGCAGTAATCATCTTCGCAATTCCTGCATCTGTCGTATTTCGTGGTGACGGGCTGCACAACGAGGACGCCATATCAGAAGCTCTGGCTTCGTAAGCGCGAGTGTATGCAGAACGTGAGGATGAAACCACAGACCGAGTAGAAAATTTTGCTGTATGCAGATCCCTCCGCATTCTTCGGCGGTGCATTTTCGATGGTGCTCACTGCATGCAGCCTTGGTCCTCATTTATTCACCGTTCATACTCTTGTAGATGGCTTTGACCCTGTGGTAAGTGATGAGTGAGCACCGACCACGCCGAGCTGCCAATATTACGCTCGGTGTGGCTCGTACTGAGACAAGTCCGTGTCGTATTTTGTGTCAACTTGAAGTCACAAATCCATGCGTCGTATTTTGTATTTCCTGAACCCATTAATCATAGTCTTTCATTGGCCGATAGTGGATGCTAATATGCACCAATCAAACTGCTTCATTTTGGAAAAGTACACTCATCCGCAGTGACGTTGAGGTCTGCCGCTGGTGATGACGAGACAAAAATCCCGTAACCGGCCGCATATCCGTGAGCCTTCCTGCGTGCAGCTCAGCGCGCTCTCCACGTCACCACTTCCTACGTCGCTGTATAACCGCACCATGGACCCGACCACGCCGCCACGCAAGCCTCTGCGCGTGCTGTGTCTCCACGGCTTCCGCACGAACGCCGCCGTCATGGCGAACCAGACCAAGTCCCTGCGAGCGGCGCTGGGCGACAACGCCGAGTTCATCTTCCTCAATGGCCCGCGTGAGGCTGTGGGTACGTCCGACGACACGATCGAGCGGCTCCACGCGAAGGACAAGCCGTTCTACGAGTGGTGGCTCGCGCGCAAGGCCGACGCGCGCGACGAAGGCTTCTCAGCCGAAGACAAGGCGTGGACGTGGGCGTTCCAGCACTTCGACGAGGCCGTCGAGTACATGGAGAAGAAGTTGTCAGAGCTGGGACCAGTGGACGTCGTTGTGGGCTTCTCGCAGGGTTCGTTGGTGCTCACGGTGCTGTCGATGCTGTTCTTGCAGCGTGACGTCGCCAACCAGAAGCGGTGGTGGAAGATGTGTATCTGTGTGGGCGGCGTCGCCGTGCGAGCCCTGAGCTGCCGCTATCTGTTCGAGACGCCCGACGGAAGATCCATCAACGTGCCGTTTCCATCGATCCACGTCGTCGGCAAGAAGGACATTTTCTACAAGGACGGTCTGCGACTCGCCGACCAGTACGACTCGTGTCCGACCACGGGGTCTCGCGCGTTGATGAAGCGTCTGTTTGTCCACGAAGGCGGCCACAAGTTTCCATCGGCCGAGAAGAACCCAGGGCTGTACGAGGAGATCGCACGGCTGATACTTGAGCACTGCCACGACAGCGACAGCCCTTCGACTGCCAGTCGACTGTAGAGAAGCGTGAGTGGTGTGTAGATAGATAGATGTTGGTAATCAGACGGGTTTTGGAAGACTTCCGATGGGCTTCAGACGCTTTTGAAGGAGTTCTTCCTTTTCAATGGTTGAATCCTAAATATTATCAAGACTTCCGAAGCGTTGTCGCTGATAGCTCACAGATTATGCGGGTACGGAGATCGCGCATTATCGAGGGGGTGTTGCTGGTCTTCTTGCGCAGAATCAGTTCGAATGCGAATGACCTTCGAAGACGAGTTGGAGAACCCCAGCGAATCATGGAGAGTGGAGATGTCGACGTTGTCGACGGCCGGCCCTGATGCAGCTAAGATCGTAGTCTAGCTTCGGCGGCGCATGCGACTACGCTGGTAAGCGAACCAACATTAACTGTTCTTCGGCATCTTTATGGTGGAGCAAGCACACCCATGACCACTAAGCTCAGAGCACTTCGATTCATTTGTTTCGGTGAACAAATCCTCAGGCCAAAATTTGTGTTTCGCTCGCAGAGAGCAAGACCTTTCATCACCAATTTCAGCCCAAAAGATCGAGGCGAAGCACTGACGAAATTTGAATGGAAAAAAGGACTTCACTTTCCGACTGTCGTTGATGCGTGGTCAGTGTCGGGTCTTCATCATCCTAGTTCTTCGTGGAGCAGCCACGATAACAAGACAAGACAAGAGACACGGCCCACTCGTGAGCGACTGTAGCTTCAAGCTGCTTTTTGTTTTTGTTGTTGTTGTGTGAATAGATAGATAGATACAAGGAAATGCACGCCGAGAGCAGTGAGAAATCCCCACCGTCCGGCAGTAAATACAATGAACATGCAGTTATGCAGTAGCCAGGCGTTGGCCAGGCGTTGTCCGTCGGCGAGGCTGTACTCACTCACGCGGAGTGGTCCTCCATCGCCATGAGCGCGGCTTCGGCGGCTTCAGCGACTTGGTCGGCTCGGTCGTTGGCTCGCTCGCGCTCTTCGAAGCGGCCTTCCATGCGGACGTCCCAGTGCGGGTTTGGCGGCTGGATGATGGCGTGCTTGAACTTCACGGCATCGCGGTAGACGTGGCCAGGGCGATGCGCATCCGGCACGTGAGCCTCATCGAGCTGCAGCTCCGTCATGCCGATGTTGTGGATGTGTTGCTCGATGCGGCTGTGGTCGAGGAAGGTGCGGTTGCGGCCAGTCTTCTCGTCCTCCAGGAACACCAGCGGGTACTGCGTCGAGTTGCTGAGCAATCGGTACTTCTTGAACAGCACGTGGTGCTCCACCGCATCCAGTTCCAGCTCCGTCACTCGCACGCCCAGGTTCTTGAGGCCGTCAATGATCCAGCGCTTGGCGGCGACCGCCTCCATTCGGATGTGCGCGTACGAGCTCATGACGACCACACAGCGACGCTTCGGGGACTCACTGGTGGTAGTTGTCGTGGCTGCGGTCATGGCCGAAGCATCAAGCGCAGCGGGATCGTCGGGCTTCTTCGTGGACTCTTCGCTGGGAGGCAGCAGCAGGTACGTGTGGGTCTTCTGCGTCGCGCACGCTGACGCGGCCTCGGCTTCTGCTTGGGCCTTCAAGTCGGCGATAATCGCCATGATGTCTCCAGGCATCCGAGCAAGCGCCTCCACAAGGAGCGCCACGGAGCAGATCAGCGCGGCAAGCGCGTTCACAAGGCAAGCCACCGAGGAGATTAGCGCGGCAAGCGCGTTCACAAGGCAAGCCATCGACGAGAGCAGCATCGCGAGCGCGTTCACAAGCAACTCCACCGAAGCGATCATTGGCATGATCGTGGTGGCTGGTGGCTGGTGGATAGTGGGGTGGTTGATGGGTAGTAGTCGCTCTTGGTGGCGACTGAGTGGGCTGGGGGTCTCCTCACTGTGTGTGGTGCAGGGGGAGAATTGCGGGATGAGCTCTCGGCTCCGCTCGGTTCCACTCGGCTCCACTCGGCTCCACTCGGCTCCGATCGGTGAGCTTGGCTTCTGGGTTGATTTCCTCCTTCCATGCCACATCAAAGTGACTCTCTCGCGAGTGGTTTCTCGCGAGTGGTCTCTCGCGAGTGGTCTCTCGCGAGTTACCTTTCGCATGCGGTTCCCTGGCTGCTTCCAGAGCTTCTTGAGTCCTATGCCACCAGCTCTCAAGAAGTGGGCCCTCTCGCGACCCAGCGACGCCACTAGCACGGCATTCACGAGGTTCATGTCCTTCAGGCGTAGCAGTGTATTCGACCGTTGAGCGACTCGCCAAGACGACGACGCTCATGGTCACGGGCATCTTCTTCATGCTCTTGGTGCTGCGAGAATTGGAAGCGGAAAGGGAGGTCGACGCCCCCAAGAATCGAAGAGCAGCTGGCCAAAATATCGAACATCAATCACAGATCGCAGGGAATCCGTGACTTGTACCTCACAAGACAAGGTCGAGGGTACTGTACTACTGAGATGCGAACTTACTATGTAGTGTGAGATAGTTCCTGTTGACAGTGAGTCAGGTGGGTGATGTTGCGCGAAGGTCGCTCGAAGTCGAAAGGTCGCGATCATTGCCTTGGAACGAGATCCATCCTTCACCCCACCAATTATCGAAGATGCAGGGAAATATGGAGGCGGACAACTCCGCCGGCGCGCGCAAGGCCCTGGCGAAGGTGCAGAAGATGCTGCAGTTGGTCTCAGCCAAGCGCCACGCACTCGCGCTGCGCGACTACCGAGAGACTCTGGAAGAATGCCTCAAGACCGAGGCGAGTTTGACCGTGAAGATCCTCGGCTACCGCATGGCCGCACGCGTTCCGACTTGCACAACACACGAGATCTGGCAGCTTCTACTAGACGCCAGCGTTTCGGAGCTCGCGAGTTCTCAGAATGCACCGGTGCTACTGTATTCCATCCCGATTCTCGAGCAAATCCCACTGCCGTTGGTGATCGGCTTCTTGATCTCCAGCGAGAAAGAGCCGATGAACAAGCTGCGAGCCGTGCTGCAGCACGACCAGAGCGACGTTCGCTGCGTTGCAATTGCGTCGATCGCGAAGGTCACGCTGGAGGTCGCTGTGAGTATCGCGAACGACGGGCTCTTCGCGTTTCCGTTTGATTCGCACGAGTCTCGCATTGTGTGCCAACAAGACCTCTGGACGATCATCACCGACGTGTGGAAGGTCATCTTCCAGTCGCTACTGCACGGCGACAGCTCACAGCAGCAGTTGCTGCACAACTCTGACGTCGCTGGGACGGCGTTCGTCGCCATGCGCATGCTCTTCGCCAAGACGACGGCGATGGCTCGGTTCAACATGCTGCTTCCACAAGCCGCTCAGCATCAGCCGACGACAGCCCAATCAGCAACCAACGATCTCGCTGCATACGTCTACAAAGAAGGGTTTCCTCGCATTCGATCGCTGGTGGTGAGTGCCCAACGACTGCCCATCAAGTACCAAGTTGACGCAGCGTGGTGGGTGTCCATGCTGCTGCATATGATGATGGATCGAACTGGCGCCAAGTGCCCAGGACTGAGCGTCGCTTATCTTGAGATCGATGTGCTGAAGTCAAACCCCCACGAGGACGATGATGACGACTCCCACGCGTCGACAGAACGAGTTCGCATGGACCAGCTTGCCAGTAACGTTCTCGAGACGTGGCTGTTGCCGCTCGTGGGTCGGAAGATCCCTCTCTCGCAGTGCGCTGCACTCTGTCGCGCGCTATTCATCGTTCTTTCACACCCATTACAGGAATTCACGCGGATGATGGCGGCTACCACGCTTGTCCAGCAGCTCATTGCGCAGTGCTACTACCACAAGGCGGCAGAGGTTAAGCTCGAGATGAGCCACTTGGCTGTGCGGGCGTTTGCGTGGGTGTCCAGTGCTGAGTGTGTCGCTCTCTTCTCGCGTGTTGTCGAAGCAATGCATCTCATGGAACGAGAGACGTACGTAGCAGTCACCTTTGGACGCCTCGTCTTACCGAAACTGACTGTATGAAACGTCCATAGTGAACGCCACGATCTACTTCAGCTCTTGATGGACGGCATTTGTCGTCATGTCGTTGCTACGCGAGACTTCCTCTTGCTGGAGTCACTCGCAGGGTTGGACATTTTCCGCCATCCAGTCGGGACGTCCAAACTCTCACCACGGACTAGTGGATCCCACGTCTACAGGGCTCTTGTCCAGGCGCTGCTTTCGTTAAACACGAGTCCACAGTACGCCATGGAGCTACAAGTCGCACAATTGATCGTGCTGAAGGCGTTTATCCAAGTGCTACTGTACAAGACCAGCGTTTCCGTATTCACGCAACGCCAATCCGACCAAGAGACTCAAGATGTGATGTGCTACGTCGCGCTCTTGAGTGAGCATTTTCAAAACCTGGTTCGCCGTCCAGAGCTGGCACTCAAAGAGTCGCTTCAGTTCTACCAGCAAGATCTTCAACGTGCGTGGAAGCAAGTCTCCTCGTGTGCCGTCCGTCTCCAGCTCCTGTGGATTGGGATCCAGCTCCATGACACTCACCAAGTCGTCCCTGTGTCTCGACTGGTGGAGCTCCTGAGTTTTGAGATCTCCCAGTCATTTTCGAGTGGTGACGACGAACATGAACTCTCTCCAGAAGCCATGGCAGCTTCGTCGTCTTCGTCTGTGTTTGACGATGGCAAACTGGGTGGTGGAAGCGTCCACGGCGAGATCTTTGACGGCATCCACCGATTCCACCGGGATGAACACGACATTGCCACGGTCGTTGCGATCGTTGAGTGTCTTCGCGCGCTGCGCGGTGCGGATCCCCAGCAAGGAGAGGCATTGAAGCAGCTGCAGTCAGGCGTGCGTTCGTACTTTTCTGCAAACGTCGCCAACTCGACCCTCCAGACCCACATGTGCGTGAACATCCAGTCCCATTCCTTGGTTGCATACTAACCTTTATTCGCGTGATGACTAGTCTGGACGGCAACCTTACTGTCGCTCCGAGCACTGTCAAGGCACTGTACGCGTTTGAAGTCTTCCATCCAGCAAGCGTCTTCCAGCCCCCGAGGCTGCAACTCGATCCCTTGTCCAGAACAGATGATAACGTTCGGGCTCCTACGCTCATCACGGGCAGCGCTGACCCGTTGGCAATCCACGTATCGTGCAGTCAACCGGTGCCAGGCCATGAAGATGTGGTTGTGCTCTCTGTGTCTTGCTGCAACACGAGCAACATCGCTCTGAGTGACTTTGAGATCCATATTCAACCTCGTGGACCCGTGCGCTGCATCGACCCGTCGAACGACCTGAAAATCCGGATCCAGCAAGGCGGGGCTGGCACCAGCAGCTCCCTACCGCCGTTCGGTGTGCTCAAGGCTGAGAAGCGGTTCCTCATTGAGCGTTTCGCCCAAGTATCGTTCTACTTCCAAGTCGTTTTCCTGGATGCTGGCAGTTCTGAAGGCAGCGACGAGCCGGCACCAGCACGACTTGCAGCCTCGAACCCGTACATTGCAAATACCGACGTGTTTTTCCGCCGTCCTTGTGACGCGTTCACGTCTGCGGTGGCTTTCCAGCGACTCTGGAGCACGTAAGTGGTCGTATATAGTCGATGCTGTTGCGTGTTGCTTGGAAACCTAACCATTTATTTCGTCTATGTAGAGCGGAGGACAGCACAATCTTCGAGATCGAAGGCACCCACACCACGAGCAACGCGCTATCACTGGGTCAGACGCTGCTAAAAGACTTGAGTCACCGAGTCGCTGTAGTGGCCGATCTCTTGGTCGACTTGCCCATCCAAACGCAGGTACGATAAGGCCACCACGATGCTGAGCTGGACCAAAGCTGAACACATACTGTGCTTCGTAGATATGTCTCCTGACCAAGACTCGCTGGGACGAGTTCGTCGCTATCTCGTTATCACTCAGCTCCACGGCTCCAGGGTTCTCGCAGGCGTCTTCCGGTTCCAGCGCGTGGACGGGAATATGCGAGATTCGATCGACCAAGGCCGTCGTGTTCGAGATGGCCAAGCACCAAGGCGATACACTCGCGATCTTCTGTGGCTCCGTGGCACGAGTGGCGAAGAAGTCTATCGACAAGGCAGCCGCTGACCGCACGAATAGCCGCACTGCGTCAGCCTCCCAGCGAGCTGCGAGTCGCACAGCCAGTCGAACCGTCAGCTACCGAGCCGCGCCGCCTGTCGCAATCGCCGACCCGTTTGCAGCCAGCGCCTTTCCGGCCACGGACCTCAGCTCAGCGTTTAGCCAGTCAGCACTACCCACGGACAAGTGGGCCACAGGAGGCGATGCCTTTAGCAGCCCGTTTGCTGAGGACCAACTGCGGCCGACGGAACCTTCATCGGCTGGCTTCTCCGGTGGCTTCGGAGACTTCACAACTGCGCCGACGCAGGGCTTTACTAGCACTACAGCAGATAGTAGCGACCCATGGAAGTTCTAAACGCGCGGTAGCAGTCAGCGCGAGTCGAAGATGATGATGGTCTGCATTACATGGGAATCTTCGACCACCGAGACATCAACTTGCACTAAATATGGCAAATTCCGTATCAAAACCGCTCGATCTGTTTTGAACACTGATTTGTTTTAAACACCACTCACTTCGTGAAAGCAACAGTTTGAAGTTTCCGTCACCACGAGAAAGAAAGCAGAAGGAAAGGAAAGGGAAAGATGCGGGGGCAATATGCGGGGTCGGCGTCGCCGGCCGCGGCGTCTCCGCAGACGCAGCGCGGCCGCAGATTCATCGGCACGCCGCTGGGCACCAACAGCCGCACGCCCACTTCCTCTGTGAGTTCTCGCGGCACTCCGCGGCGCTTTGGCGGCCCCGCAAGCGCGTACACCGACGACGATGGCGACGCCAACGACGGCAGCGACGACCGCGTGTATCGACCACTGCTCTTCGGATCCAAGGGCTACGCGTCGTCGGATCTCTACCGCGATACCTACGAGATGCGTGCGCGAATGTCTCCGTCCACGGCGCTGCTCGATGCGCAGCGTGGCCAGGGCGACTATGTTAACGGCCTCTCGGACATCCACCACCACCACCATGGCCACCGCGCGCCTGCAGAGCCGCAGATCCGACTGGAGACGCTGTCGTCGCGCGCCGCGATGACCGTGTTGTGGATCACGTACCTGTCGTTTGTGTTTGCGTTCGCGCTGCCGTATCTGCAGAGCCAGGGATACATGGAGACGGTGGGTGACGAAGAATATCGGTAGAATCTTCACTGGTCGTCTCACGTTGAGATGGGATGTTTTGCAGGTGATCACGCTTCCAGGTGACGAATGCAAGGCGCCGAATGGCGTTGCAATGGACAACCAGCCGTGTATCTTCGTGAACAAGACGCAGAACGTTGCGCGCTGGTCGGCGTTCGTGAACAACGTGTCGTGGTACTCAGGCACGATCGAAGTGCGTGTGAATATCGACGACCTGGTGGACACGTCGAGCGATTTGAGCGGCGCGGAGCTGGCGCTGTGGAAGGCGGTGCGCTTGAGTGCCAAGGCTGCGAATAAAACAAACGCCAATGACCTGACGAAGGACGTCATGGCGTTGGACGTGCTGGACGAGAGCTTCGTGCTGCGGTACGACATGTATCTCTACGGCGTCGACTTCACCGTGTCGCCATTCACGAAGCAGTGGGTCGCGACGGAGTACAACCAGAGCGTGTGGGTCAACTGCCCGACATCGGAAGGATGCACACCGACGAAGCTCTTCGAAGTGTGGCAGGATCTGGTACGTGGGAGCTTTGTTTAGTGCTGTTGGGTGAGCCGGTGGTCTTACTGGTGGTGGTTTATCTTAGGGAGGAAGCGGGTACGGCTCGTACTTGGTGATCGTCATCTTCAAGGGCATGTATCCGAATGCTATCGGCAAGCGCGTGACCTACGACTTTGCCTACACGTACGTATCTCCTGTGCCATGTTGTGTGCGAGCAGATATATGACTGATCGTCGCGCATATGACTAATAGGAAGCCAGCGATTCACGTGAGTGAACTGATCCTTCGAACTGGGTTGCTAGTCTCGACAATCATGTCACTGCCGTGCTGGTTCATCGCCGTTCTCAACTACTACGAGTCGTGGCGGGAGGTGTTGCCAGTCCAGAAGTGGGTTCTCGCTCTCGGCATCGTGCTGATGCTCTGGCAAAACCCAATTTACGCGACTGTCGAATGGTACCGCAAAGTGAGTTTGCGGACTCGGTTCGTCTCCGACTCGTGCGAGTCGTTTGCGCAAGCCTTCTTCTACGTATTTTGGCTGAAGCTGATGGATTACCACGGCAACTTTGCCGAGCTGCTTCCCAAGATCGGCTTCGGCATCGTGTTGTTCGGCGTGGACACTATCATGACACTTCTGCGCATGCCCAAGGTCTTCTTCGGAAGCGAAACGAGCTTGGAAGAGCAGAATGAGCTCTTTGTGCTTCTCGGTTTCATCAGAATAGCACTGCTGTTCGTGTGGCTGGGATGGATTATCAAGCTGAGCTGGGAGACCCGTCAGCACTTGAGGGCACTGCCGTACATGACGACACGCTTCGAGCAGCTGTCGTATCGGTTCCTGTTTCTCGAAACGTTGCTCGTGATCGTCTACGTCCTCGTGATTTCCGGGCTGCAAGTCTTCCAGCTTCTCGAAACATGGTATCATTTGGGATTCGAACCATTTGTGCAAGCGTCCGTGCACGAGTTCGCGAAAATTCACAGCGATCGACCTTCGTTGGGCAAGCTAGTCGTCTTGTCGGTGTACGTGTACCTGCTGATGTTCGTCCACCTCCCTCCGTCGGCAGGCGACAGTACCGGTCTGCTGGCGACAACCGCGTATCATGTTGAGGACCGCCCGCGACTGGACAGCTACGGCTTCCTGACACCAGACTCGCATCTGTTCTGCGTCGAGACGGCCAAGTGGTTGTTGGATCTTGCGTGGCAAGCCTACTTTGACCCTCCAGGTAATCCATCTCCGTTCGGCTACGGTGAGTTGAAGCTCGAGCATTACGGCTACGAGCTCGTGACGCAGTTGAGAAGCGCAGAAACAGACACGTACGTCATCGTCGCTGTGAGTGCTGCCCAAAATCGCCTCGTGATTTCATTTCGCGGAACGACGAGCAAACTGAACTGGAAGAGCAATCTCCAATTTCACCAAGAGGTGCTCTTCATTCAGTCGAAAGGAAAGATTCGCGGACGCACATTCATCGAGAAACTGAAGGACTTTGCGGCCAAGATTCCAATCCTCAACATCGCGCTTCCGCGAGTGCACAGTGGTACGTCAGTTGATCGCCTGTGTGTGTAAAGATCATATTCTAACTGACACGTATTTGATGCGATCGATGATCAGGTTTCTGGAGCGCGTACGAATCAGTTCGCACAGAACTTCGCGAGGTGATTCGCCTCGTGCTCGATGAGAATCCCGGCGCGTCCGTCTACGTGACTGGGCACAGCATGGGAGGATCACTCGCTATTCTTGCGGCCTACGACCTCGCCGTGAACATGAGTATGACTGTGAATATGTACAACTTCGGCGGCCCTCGCGTTGGAAACCCGAGTTTCGTGCGGCTGTACAACAGATGCGTGCCGACAAGCTATCGCGTCGTGATGGATGGCGATATCGTGCCTGGCGTTCCAGATTTCGTAAGTTCCTACCCTCTGCCCAACCGAGATCCACCGTGTGCTCATATCCAATTGTTTGTTTTAGTGGGGATTGTATCAACACGTTGGAACCGAGATCTCCGTTGATGCAGAGGGAAACCTCATCGTCGACCCAAGTTTCGTGGAGAAGAAGCTTCACGTGTCATCCAAGAGGAAGGTTGCAAGCCACCCCACGCATGTGTATCGGGCATCGGTGGCCAAGTGCCTCCACAACCTCAAGAACGATTTATAAACACTGTCGTAAAGCTGGCACGCAACATGCGCGGGTGAGGGATTTGACTGTTTCGGGTCCCGCCGATTCTTTATTCTTGGGCGTGAGTTATTTCTGATAGTGGATACAGGTGCAGCTTGCCAAGCAGTTTGATCGTCTCCGTTCCATTCCAGTAAACCAAGAGAGCGAAGCACACTGAAACTATGGGTGACTACGAAGGACAGCAAGAGCTCGCGAGCGGTGTCATCCGCTCTCACGTTGCGTTCGCGGAGGCAGCAGCCAACGGCTCTCGCTCGACCGTGGAGTTTCTGCTGGAAAGCGGCGCAGACATCGACGCTCCAGGAAGAGGTGCGAGTGGATAAACGCAACCTAAGACGACTCGCTCTGACTGACTTTTGCGTTTGGCATCAGATGGCACTACGCCCTTGTGTGCTGCCTCCCTGTGGGGCAATGACGCGATGGTGAGCTTCCTACTCGAGCGGGGCGCAGACCCGTGTGCACGAAATGAAGGTGAGTAGATTCCTCACCCCATGACTGAATTATTGATGGTGTACCGAGTCCTCAGACTCTTGTCCTTGGCACAGGAACTGGTTGGACTGCACTGCACGCCGCGGCGTTCCAAGAACATGGCAAGGTGGTGCGCATCCTGCTCGAGAAAGGCGCCGATTCAAAGATGGCGGACAGCGAAGGCCGCTCAGCAGTGGATTATGCGAGCATCTCGGAAGCGATTTGGCCATTCTTTGCTGGTACGGTTGTTAGTGTGATGCTCTTGAGATGATTTCCATCTCATGCCTTTTTGCTGTTCTCACAGCCAAAGGCTGCAGCAAGAGTGCCAAAACCCACTTGATCGCGAAAGGCATTATCCGCAAGATCCAAGACCAACCTGAACTAGGCGGGTCTGCTGTGGACAAGTACTCCGACAGCGTACGTCGCTCGGGCAAGAAACTTTTCCCTGTCGACATGGCCGCTGATTCCTAGCTCTGTATGTACGACAGATCTCGGCGTTCTCTCGCCCTGGCTCCTCCTACACCCGCGCGCAGTGCCAGCCTCCAGTTGCCATCAAGCGCCAGGGATCGCTCAAGGTTCGTATTCGTCGGCTATATTGTTGTGTACCTCCTG
>JAADXE010000956.1:0-13149 GCA_023337545.1 Pythium coloratum | reverse complement strand
CTGAGTAAGTCAGCTTCGTTGTGGTCTTGCGCTGCGAAGTTGCCATGCGCCATGCTCCCCACTTTAGAGAATCAATTTTCCCCCTTTGAGAACAAGTCGACACGTATATAAGTCTACAGCTCAAGAACAACAAGGACGGAGAACAAGGCCGCATATTGACGAGAAGGAAGGGTAACAAGTAGGAGAAGCAGTCAAGTGGTGAACTTCATCGGTCAGCAGGGACGTTTTCATCCCAGTGAGACGTTTAGGGCGTTACTGGTGGACTTCAAGCGGTGTGAGACGCGCGCGATGGTTTGTTAGTGACCGCTGGAGTGTGAGGCTTCAGTGACCCATTGACGTGGCAACTTCCGGTCTTGATTCAACGAGTCAAAGATATCCAAGTCCAGCGAGCTGATCCGCAGAGAAGAGCAAGCTCGCGCCCCATTTTCAGTAGATTTTGTTGGAGGTGGTGAGTCCGTGAACGAGTGTTGTACGCCGACGCTACGTTTCTCAACCCGCTACACGACAGTTCGTGGATATCCACGTGTGGCATAGGATCACCTCCTCGTGCGTCTTGTAGTTGGCGCCACGGCTTCGACCTTGCTCCATGTTGACTGTGCTGCCTCAACGCTATGCCAGCCAAATTTGACCGTCAGTTTGGCATCTGCGGCGCGGTTTCTAAATTTACGAAGCGGATAGCCGGAGTGTTGGCTAAAAAAAAGCTAAATTTTGGGTGCCAAATTTGGCTTTGGCATGGCTATAGCCGGACTCGTGGAGATGCTCTTAGCTGTCAATCAGAAGGTGGCGCAACTACAAAAACACCGGAGAAGGTACACCAGTTGTTGTAGCTCACGTTACCGAATGGTGGCTGCGGCCACCACAACCACAGCCGCTTGTGAATTAGTATGGGCTAAAACAATGAGACTAAGTTAATATAATGCTAGGCTGACCGCCTTTCTCGACACTGTCGCCCTGAACACGATACTGGTTGCAGGGGCTCCTTGCGAGGTAGCTCAGTGATTATATCTACAGTAGAAAAGAAAGATGCATATTGCAAGTCGCTTTGCACACTGAACAAACGTAAGTATTGGCAACCTCCTTGTAGATGTTTTGTCCAAGAGGTTTATTAACTGCGGATGATGGGGTGCAGATATTGACCACACGAACGACAAAGGAAACATGGCGCGCATAGCATCGTTGGCTGGAACGAGATAGGGCTGGTCACCGGAGGCGTGGCAGCGAATCTTACGACGGGCGAGCGGCGAAACGTGAAAAACGAGTGCTTCACCGTGCAATTTGGTTAATCGGGGTTTTCAAACCCCGATATACCAAAATCCGTTATCCGACTTGTCACCTTTCACTTACAATAGGGTTGATTTTTTAAAAATTAGCCAAATTTTGGTTAAAATTGGGTGATTTCTCGTGCTATTCCTGTCCTGTTCCGGGATATTCTGTGCTATTCTGAGTTAACATGCGCCGGTTATGGCCTCCTCACGTGCCTGTTCATGTGGAGTCAGTCTCACTTCATCTTCAGGATGGTACTGTGTCCGTCGCTGCGCCCAACATGCCTCACAGACGCCAGCGATGGCGCCAACCGCTGCGGCGACTGCCGCAAATGATGCCACACGACCTGCAGCCCCAGCGTCGCCTCGGAAGGCTCCGCCTCACTCGTGGTCTGTAAGTTTTGCGCACGCGTAAGGGCATCCGTAAGTGAGACCGTTACCACAACGGATGAATCCCGGGCCAAGCGAGCGAAGCAGCACGTCGCGACGATTTGCGAACGCCAGCAAGTGGTCCGTTGGATGATGGAGCGAGATGCAGAGGGTGGAAAGCATGTACGAGACGAAACCATCAAACAGTTCTCACTTTTCTTCCAGGGCAACAAGCGAGCGAACACCCAGAAGCTCAAGACCTGGTGGGACGACCGAGCCGCATTGCTGCAAGATGCGGACACGGATGACACAGTTACTGGCCAGTCTCATCTGCAACAAGGAAGTCGCCTGGAAATGAAGGCGCGTGCTGGTCGTGGACGCAAGCGCAGTGAGTGGGTGAGCTGGCTGTATCCGAAGCTGTACGAAGAATGTCAGCGTCTCCAAGCGAGGGGCGTGGAGGTGACGTCGATGCGGATAGGTGAGACTGCCAAACAGATACTCAAGGGATCAACGGAGAAGTTCACCGCTCGCTCTGTTGAAAAGAACGGCGCGTTGATCATCGACAAAATCACCACGCGATGGATCCAGTCATTTCGTGAGGCCTACGGAATGGACAACTCCGGCAAGAACGCTCGGAAGAAACCCAGGCGAACTGAACCCACAAGTTCCACCAAGCCAATTGAAGAGCCAACAAGTACAACTCAAGCAGTTCACACACGAGCTCCACCTACGACCGCTCCAAGTTCTACGAACCCAGGAGTCGCCTTTCTCGACGATATGGAGTCGTATCCGTATCATGCGGCCGTTCGAGAGAGCGAAGGAAAGCTCGTGAACTTTTGTGAACTGGTCGAAGTCCTCGCAAGCAACAGTGACGACCCCACGCGGACTATGACCGTGCAAGTCGGCTCTACGACCAGTTCCCAGGAGTTTTTGTGCGCTGCCGAGTATGCGTACGCTGTTGGATATCGTGAAGTCGGCGACTATTTCATGAATCGCATGATGAAGCCAAGCAAATCGAATCCTTCGTCTGACCAAGCTACAATCAAGCGATCGTCTGCAGTATCAGTTGAACTGATGCAATCAATGAACGATTTCCCGTACGTTCGCATTGTCGTCGAGTCCCGAGGCGACGTGGACGAGTGCGAGCTCTTGTGTGAGGTCGTCGATAAGGAAGACTACGCCGTGGACGCGCGAATGCAAGCCAAAGTGGTGAGAGATCGGACCAAGACAGTCTCGTGGTCGGCAGTGGAGTATGCGAGTCATCTTGGGTACGTGGACATCGTCAAGTATCTGCTCAAGGAGAAATGCCGGTCGATGGCGATGACAACGAAGATCTAACTGCTCAAGCAAACTCACCAAAACTCAAAAAGCGTCGAAAAAGTCTGTTAGCCCGTGAAATTTGAAGATCGACATTGAATTACTGGTGTTGTTGTTGCTGTGCGTACCGTACGAGTTGGATTTTGTCCTTCGCAGTCATCGTGCGATGCTTTTCCTTCAGCAAATACTTGACCACCTCCACGTATCCAAGATGGCTCGCGTACTCCACGGCCGACCACGCGACGGTCTCACTCTGTTCTCTCACAACCTCAGCTTGGATACGCGCTTCAACCGCATGGTCGGCCTCGTGGAAGACTTCACACAGCAGCTCACACTCTTCCACGTCACCTTGAGTCTCGTTGACCACGCAAATGTACGCGAAGTCGTCCGCAGATTCCAGGAGCTTGACGGAAATGGCTGGCATTTGGTTCAGAGGCGCGCTCTGGTTGTCTGACTGGATGCGAGCAGCGAAGAAATCGCCTACGGCTTGGTACCCGAGCGCGTACGCGTACTCAGCAGCACAGAGTGACTCACGATGTGTGACCATCGAGTGTAGTTGCATCGCCATCACAGCCATGGGGTTGTCACTATCGCCGACAACGAATTCCAGCAGCTCGCAGAAGTTCTGGAGGTCACCGAGACTGTCGTGGACGGCTGAGTGATAAGGAAACGCATCCATGGTGCCACGAAATTCGACTCGCGAAGGCAAACGGAGTGCACTAGAAGAGCTTCCCTCGTGGACTTTACCCTGTTGTGTGCCGCTGGCAGTTTTGGTGTTGAGATTGTTTGTCTCCATCATTTGCTGCTCGCTTGGATCTTCTTCGAGGAGTTGGTTGTTGACGATCGGACTGACGGTTGAGTGAAGAACGCCGCCAAGTCTTACGGGCACAAACGGTCCTGCTTTACTAGCCGAGGTTGGTCGCGTCGTCGTGTCTTCCAACGCCACTTGCAGCTCGTTTAGAAGCCCTTCCATGACGCTGGCTTGGGTCATGAGCGTCGACTCCAGCTCCTTCACATACTCCGCCTTGCTGATCTGCCCATCAACGTCGACTACGAATCCACGACTCGCACACTCGTCCAGTAGCTCGGGATGTTGGCCGATAATCTCCTCCCGCAACAGCGTCTCGAATTCGTCCTTGGGGATCATCAGCCTTGCCAATGCGTTCTCCACTGAAGGGACCAACGCGTGCTGCGTAGTCGTCTCCGCAAGGAACTTGACGAGATCCTTTTCCTGGTACGCGATCTGGACGATCTGAACGGGATTCGCAAGGTCAACGACCGCGTCAAACGCGCCTTTCAACACAGGCGCAAACCCAAAGCCGACGACGGACGCAAGCAATGCACCGATCATCTTGATCGTCTTGGTCTTGGCTTCTTGGGCCACACGTGATACGTACGACGTGCGCAAGTTCTTGAGACCTCGCGCCACAACGACGATGCTCCTCTCGCTGTGCGTGAGTCTCTTGCTGAGCTTCTGGATGTGGTCCGAGAGCTGATTGCCGTGGCTCGCCAACTGGCTGATCAGTCGCTTGCCTGTGTCCACTTGCGACTGAATATGGTTGATACGCGTACGCACAGCCTTGATTGCCTTCCGATTCTCCAACACCATAGTATGAACTTCAGCAATACCGACCACCACACGTCGTAATGACTGTTCGTGCGCATCCAGTCGCCAACTGTGTTCGTGGACTTTTTTCTGGAGCTCCACGACCCATTCTGCACTCTCAGTATTCACCTTTTCAGCCTGGCGATCGAGGAGATGGATATCAGCGGCCGATAGCCATGCGTTGGTCTTGCAACGGTCCAGAACCAGCTTGAAGAACACGCAGGCGTGGTCGTCGAACACGAGTTTGTTGGCAACGATGTGACTTAGAGCAGTCTTGAGTGTAGACTCTTGAGCATTTGATTCCTTGTCGGTCTCAGCATCGTACGTAAGTGAGATCACCATGAGCAGCAGTCGCAGATCAAACACCGATGTGATCAATCCAATCAGCTTCTCCAACTCTGCCTCCGTTGGCGTGGTGCCAGCGGCACTCAACAGTGAGGAGCATCGCTCATGGAACTGTTGGCTGTTGTGGTAGAGCTGCAGCACCGACCGGATCTCTGCAGACTGCGCCACACTCAGTGGCGTCCGTCCATCGTGCGACGCAACGTCAGTTCTCGCCCCGTGAGTGAGTAGTAGCTGCACAATCTTCACGTTCTCGCCTCCACTCGCGATGACGAGCGGCGTCCCGCCGTCTTTATCTTGGACATTGACATCCGCGCCGTGTGAGATCAACATCTCGACGCTGTGTTCATTACCAGCCTGCACAGCGAGGTGAAGCAGTGTTGCGCCTGCATGATCATACTCCCCCACAGCCTCAGCGGCGTTCTCGCTGGTCGTAAGCAGGAATTCTACGACCGCAGCACTTGTCTTGTGTTGAGCTGCAACGTGAAGTATCGTACATCCATCCACTGTGATCTTGTTGAGATCGGCTCCTATCGTCTTCAGCTCACAGACAATATCCACGTAGCCGTGGGCAGCCGCGACCATCACCGCCGAGCGGCCGTCCACGTCAACGACATCAAGCAGACAGCCTTGTACGACAATGAACTTGACTACCGCTGTGTCTCCGCCTTGGCTTGCGTGGTGCAGTGCCGTCCACCCGCTGGCGTCACGAGCGTGGATATCTGCGCCTCGAAACACCAGAAGCTTGACCATATCGAGCCGTGAGAGAGCGGCGGCCACGTGAAGCGGTGTGCGATCGTGGAACCCGCGGCAGTTCTTCTGTTGGTCGACGATTCTCCGCAGCGCGTCCACGTCGCCTCGCGCAATGGCTACGAAAGGCGCGGCGACTGGTCCTTCCCAGTCACGCAGTTGACTGACCAGCTCGGGCTCAGCAGGAGCCACAGTAGTCTCCACTGGCACTGCTTGGTCCTGGTCGTTCTTCATTGTTGTTGTGGTAGCGGCCTGTCGATCGAGCAGCACCTTGACGACTGTCGTGTGGTTCCTGTGCCTTGCAACAGACATCGCCGTGTCTCCGATTTTATTGGTCACGTCGATCTTGGCGCCTCGAGCCACGAGACACTCGACGGTCGTGCGGTGGCCTCGTCGCGACGCCATGATCAGCGCCGTGTCACCGTCGTCATTTGTCTGGTTGAGCCGTGCGCCTGCAGTCAGTAGGGTTGTCACGACGCTGTTGTGGCAGGCTCTGGCTGCCAGCATCAGCGGCGTGTTGCCATGCGCGCCAACGCAGTTGACGTTGGTGCGCGTCCGACGACTCTGTTGCTCAAGGCAACGCGTCACGCTCGCCACGTCGCCCACTCGCGCAGCCTCAAGAAGTGACGACTCCATTCTGGAGATGGAAGATTCTGAAATGCAGATGGGAATAAGTGAGATCGTGATGGTGGATCTTGGGTCTCTTCGAATGACCTGAACCCACCCACACTGAACCCAAAGCTTGAGAAAGTACACCAAGCTATCGTCCCAATACCGGTTTCCCGTACCGGTAACTGATACCGTCGGGTACACTTTCGTTTCGAGGTTTTATCGCTGAAAAAGTTTTTTTCGTCTCACAACGTTCGCTTCAATCAGCTCACAGACTGTGAGCTGGTAGAAGCGAACGTCTGTGATGCTGACGAGCCGACGGCTACGATGGCGATGCAGTTCTCGGCCGTCACGACGTCGCGTGAGTCGCTGTGTGCAGCCGAGTGCGCGTACTACCTCGGGTATCGTGAGGTCGGTGACTTTTTGGCGGCTCGCATGGCGTCCAACACCGTGGAAGGCGAGGCTGATGGTCTCAGCAAAATGCCCGCTCGGTCGATTCGACTCCTGGAGGCCACCGACGACTTTGCGTACATCTGCGTTGTTGACGAGTCGAAAGGTGACGTGGATGAGTGTGAGCTGCTGTGTGAGCTGTTCCATGGGGCCGACCACGCAGTGGACGCACGAATCCAAGCAGAAGTCACGCGAGAACGCAACGAGACGGTCTATTGGTCGGCTGTGGAGTCCGCCAGCCATCTCGGGTTTGTTGAGATCGTCAAGTACCTGCTCAAGGAAAAGTGTCGGACGATGGCCGCGAAAGACAAGATCCAACTGCTGCGGCAGACCCAGAAACGGTGTCAGCAAGCCCTGGCAGGTGCTGAAGTGTAAATACTACGCAGTAGGTTTGTCGTGACTCTATGCTTTAATACTACAGTACAAGGGACTGTGTTGTCGATCTCGCCACGAGTAGGTGGAGCCCATACGTAGAGTCGGTAGTACTGGTGCATGGCGAGTGTGAGCTCTTCTGTTTGGGTACATCTCCGTCGTCCAAGAATGTGGTGGTGATGTGGATGAGTGCGAGTTTCTGTGTACGGCCATTACATCCAGCCAGCACTCGATCGACGCTCGTATCCGCGCCGAGATCGTTCGAGAAGAATGCGAACACGTGAGCTGGACGGCCGTCGAGTATGCCGTTCACCTTGGCTACGTGGACATCGTGCTGCGGTTGTTCGATGAGTGGTGCCCGAATCTGGCCGCCAAGACCAGGATAGGGTTGCTGAAGCAGGCGAAGATCAACCGCCAGGTCTGAGTGTCTAAGCTGCAGGACGACTACTGAACACTGTAAAGACTCGAGATAGTGTAAAATCACCTCGTACTTCAAAATAGATCATGTCCCTACGGATCTAGCTCACAGACCATCGAAGGGAGTGTTCGTGTACTTCATCCTTCAACGGCGTGGATTCCAACCATGGGTGCAGCTATCCCACCTTAGATATTTTGTAGAACTGGACAAGCCAGTGACACAATCGTGCTGTTCGTCAGCCATTCCACTGGTTTCCTCTTGTACTCCATGAGTGCCTTCTGATGAATATTGTTGGACGGTGTATGCAAACGCAAGTGGCGACCCCACGTGTACATCTGTGCTGCCATCCTATACCGGCAATGAGTCCACACAGGTTTGGGATTTGTCCTTGGCTTTCGTGGACTGTACAGTACAAGTGCGGAGGAGGTCCAAACACATTGCGTCTGGTCTTCGCGTCTGTCAGCTGGACAGGAGCCCATCCACAGGTGTCAACCAGCGGGATAAGTGTATTCACGCAAGTGCAACCAGTCCAACAGTCGGTATATACCGTACGTACGTCATCCTCCCTGAGTATTGTATTCCTCTCAGATGGCTCACCACATGACATTTTGCGCGTTCAGCTGCTGCTCCGTTGATCGAATCTCAGTTGGCTGCCTGAGGAAGAGTCTGTCGATGTTGGATTGTAAACGGTAAAAGAAGTTGTGTGTCGAAGGCGGGAGAGCAACTACGCGGGTCCAGTGCGAGTCACGAGCATATGCAAAGGCAGAGAAAGAGACAGAGGCATACGAGAACGCTCAACATATCTTCCGCCGCCTTCCTTCACCAACGCAAGTTTGACTTCGACGCAGTCCCACTTCGTCATTCCAAAATCGCCTGGGACGACAACGAAGCTGTGGAAGATGTCCAGGATGACACAGCTCGAGCTGGACTTGCTGAAAGCGGTGCGCAATGGAGATGGAGGGCTTGCAGCCCATTGTATCGAGGCTGCGGGACACGAGGGCCTCGACGTCGACTGTGTCGATGGCGATGGGAATACACCACTTGTCTTGGCGTCGGAAGAAGGCTTCGCAAGTGTTGTGGACATCCTTCTCGCGGCAGGCGCGAATGTGAACAAAGCGAACGCGGACGGCAACACTGCGTTCACTCGAGCGGCTTTCAAGGGGAAGATCGACATCGTCAAGAAGCTCGTGGGCGCGGGAGCTGATGTGTACCACGTGACGAAGCACGGAGACACGACGTGACGATCAAGTCCAAAATCGGAACCACACCTAGCGCAGCAGAGACGAACGGCCACAAGGAGATCGCGAAGTATCTGCGCGACTTCGAGGGCTCTGTCAGCGCTCTGTTGGCTGAGATCACCCAAGACAACATCTCCGTGTTTGAAGCCACTGTCCACAAGCACATCGACTCTCGAGGCTGGAAGGGCCGGACACCTCTGGGCTTCGCTGCGAATGTCGGTCGCAGCGACATGGTGAAGATCCTGGTCGGTCTTCGAGCAAACGCCGACAGTCGCGATCCGCGTGAGAGCGGAAAGAGTGTCGACATCAACAGCGTCGATGCGGATGGCAACACAGCGCTGGCACTGGCAGCGAGCAAGGGCTTTGCAGACATTTTCGACACTCTGTTGGCTGCTGGAGCGATCGTCGACCAACCGGACAAGACGCGGAGCACTGCGTTGCTCAAGGCGGCTCACGAAGGACACATCACAATCGTGAAGAAGCTCGTGAATGCTGGTGCCGATATCCACCGAGTGAGCTACTATGGGTTCACAGCTCTCACGGGTGCTGTCAACGAAGAAGAACCGCGTGTGAGCATGATCAAGACGTTGCTTGCGGCCGGATCGAGAGTGAACCATGCTACCAACGAAGGTATCACAGCCCTCTCGTTAGCGGCGTGGTACGGCCACGTCAGTGCTATCAAGGTGCTTCTCGCTGCAGGCGCGACGTTCGACCAAGCCAACAACCAAGGAGACACGCCGTTCATTCTCGCAGCTCGGAATGGCCATGCAGGTGCTGTGGATGCACTGATCGCCGCTGGAGCAGAGATCGACCACGCGAACTACCACGGAGACACTGCACTCATGGTTGCGCTTGGTTGTGCAACGCGAATGTGGTGACTGTGCTTGTGGAGAGAGGCGCAGATGTGACGATCCAGTCCAGAATCGGAGCAACCGCTGCCAGCGCCGCTGAAACCAAAGGCTACAATGGCATCGCCGACTATCTGCACAACTACGAGGGCTCACCAACAGAAGCCTTCGCAAGCATCGCGAGGGCTGACGTCGAGGCACTAAAGTGAACCTGCACGGAACACGTGAGCGCTCGAGGTTATTGCTACCGCACCCTTCTCCACGTTGCAGCCAGCCTCGGCCATCTGGATATGGTCGAGCTCCTCCTCGACAGTGGCTTCAAAATCGACAATCGCGACGCCGATAATTGCACAGCCCTTCATCACGCCTGTCGACGCGGTGACGTGGACATCATCCAGTTACTACTCGTGCGCGGGGCTCAGCACAACCTCGCCGATTTGGAAGGCCGTAGTCCAGTCGCAATTGCTGCTACTCACGGTCACGTCGGTGCTGTTCGCGAGCTTTCCTTGGACGTCGCGAGTCTCGAGTGTGTCGATCATAACGGTCGTAGACTCATTCACCACGCCGTCGGATGCCCCACGGGTGTGGCGGTTGTTGAGTACCTGATCTCATGCAGCTCAGACCCGGCCAATGAACTCGACGCCCGAGACAGCGATGGTGCATCAGCACTTTACGACGCCGTTCGTGCTGGCAACACCAACGCCGTCGTGACACTGATCTCCCACGGTGAGGATATCAATGCTGAAGATCGAGGCAAACGAACCCCGTTGATAGCCGCCTGTTCAAGAGGATGCGCGCAGATTGTTCGAGAGCTGCTCACACGTGGCGCAAGAACGGAGATCGTATCCACGGCAGGGGACACGGCACTGAGTGTGTCATGGCTGCCCGAGATTCAGTCCGTCGTACAGCTCTACCACAACAGTCAGCAGTACCACGAGCGATGCTCGGAATTGATGAGCTCGATCGACACCAAGCCGACGGATGACGATTTGAAGGAACTCGTGCCGCTGATCACGTCTGCCTATGATCTCAGACTGTTCATGTCGTTGATTTCACTCACGTTCGACGGAGAGCCCGGCGTCAAGTGCCCCGCGCGTGGTCTGCTACTGAAATCAGCGTTGAGCCACGTTGCCAACCCCAAGCTCGTGTTCGATGACGACGCCTGTGTGTTCTTCAAGCTCGTACTCGACCATTGCAGGACATACTCGTGGCTCACAGCGCGTGAGCTGCACATGCTTGACCGTCAGGCCGAGAAGGTCAATAACGAGAACGCCGACTGGATGTTCGAACTCCAGCGCAAAGTCCACGATCATAGTTGGCGCCTTGACAGTCACGAGCAGAGTCTCAAGCGTGTGGTTGACGGCATCACACAAATCCACGCCATGGTCCAAGAGAACCGCGAGGCGATCAAGTCAGTCCGCGCCCGCCTGGGCAACAACCAGGCACAAGTGAACATGGGCAAAAGTCTCCTAACAAAGCTTGTCGCCAACGGCAATCGCCTGTCCGACAACATTACGCAGCTCGAGAAACGGCTCGCGCGCAGTGAGAAGAACGTGGCTGTGGTCGGCGAAGGTCTGAACAGCTTCAAAAATGCCTACGTGACGCATCTGAACGAGGAACAGCGCAACAAGAGAATCAAGGTGATTGGTGGCCTACTCGCAGCCACGGTTGGCTTCGTGTTCGCGCCAGCTCTCAAGGCAGTGTTTGACACGATCGTCGACTTCACGAACCCGCTCGAGGCCTTCCACGTCGCGTTCGGAGACGAGAAAGTGAGCGAATTCTTGTCGAACACGGTGAAAGAACACACACTCGTGCCGTTTGTAAAGGAACAGTTCGAGAAGTTCCAGATCCCGCAGGACCAGTTTGAGGACCTCCTGCGCGAGCAGATCGCACTGCAACAGCCAGAGTTGGTGGAGAAGTGTGTCGCACAAGGCTAAGATGTCGACGCGGCAGCGTTCGGCATCACCGACAAAGCCGACTATGCGCTTACCATGCAGCCCACACTCGAGAGCGAAGAGAGTGAGATCAACGGACTTGTAGCTAAATTGCAGCTGCAGTTCGCAGCGACTGCGGCGGCTGGGGCGTTCATGCACGAAATGGGATCGTACGAAGAAGTCCGAGCTCGTGACAACGGGTTACGGACGCCCTCCACAATATCGATGGACGATCAGGGTGAGAGAGATCTACACTTCTTCAATACAGCAGTGATGGTGCCCAAGCAAAATGAGAAGAAGGACGACGAGGAGCCAGAGGCGGTTAGATCCCCGAAGCGGGCTTCGCTGCCGGGTAGTCCGGGCGAGCGTGTTGCCCATCATGAGCCCGCAAGCGTCGACTCCAACGGTCCAAAAGCGGACGTCTTGTTTGTCGACGACGCAGACTTGTTCCCGTTCCATGCAGCAGTCCGTGAGTGCCAAGGTCAAGTGGACGAGTTCGATGAACTAATTCACGTGCTCGTTGGAGACAAGGACGATCCGTCGGCAAAGATGCGCATGCAGCTCCTCTCGGGTGCAACAGCGTCGGAAGAGTCGATCTGTGCGGCCGAGTACGCGTACTGTTTGGGCCACAAGGAAGTTGGAGACCTGTTGGCGTCGAGAACGTTGCCCAAGGTCTCCAATGCGACAAAGGCGACGAGTGTCGAGCTGCTGGAAGCCGACGACGAGTTCGTGTACATCTCCATCGTCGAGGGATGTGATGGCGACGTGGACGAGTGCGAGCTTATGTGTGAGGCCGTTGAGGATGATGGCCACGTGATTGACGCTCGCATCAAGGAGGTCGTGCGAGAGACTTGCGTGGATGTCAAATGGACGGCTGTCGAGTACGCAGCTCATCTTGGCTACGTCGAGATCGTGATGAAGCTGCTGAAGGAGTGGCCCCAGAATCTGCCTGGCAAGACAAAGATGCAGTTGATCAAGCAGGCCAAGAACAGCGCGAGAGAGCTGAGCATCTAGGCCTCAGCGCTTCTAATATCACGGTGTTCACATGTACTGCGCCCAGGCTCACTATTTGCGTCTATTTTTTCTGAACAACTGCCCAGTCATCTCGACTCGCCTCGGATGAGTCGGAGGCTCTTCACGCGGCCCGCGTGGCCGCCGTTACTCGCGTGGTGGTCCACCAGAGTCTGCACCATGTCGAGTCTCCCGCGACTTGCAGCAGCGTGGACAGGTGTACGATCCTTGAATCCACGCGAGTTCTTGTGCTTCTCGACAGTCTCTTGACGAGAAAGGCGACATGTTGCCATGATGGGTTCAGTTTACGATAGTAGAGGTGTCGTGTTGGTCCAACCTGCGTAAACGCATGCTGGGAAGTCTGCACATCAAACTCATCAAACGAAGATCAAAATCAGCCATGGCAAAACATCACACGGACACTACTGATTGATTTTGGTTCGATAGCTATTACGACTACCGAGTGGTTACGGAACGACGCGCGCTTACGCGAACGCACAAACATCATGTACGCGCCGACGGCCGCCACTGGCAGAATGTACCACGCAAACAGCGACACTGGCGGCGCCTGCTCGCCCTGCAGCGTATCACCACTGGCCTTGAGGTTCGTGTCGATCATCTCG
>JAADXE010000955.1:0-13156 GCA_023337545.1 Pythium coloratum | reverse complement strand
CGAGTTCGAAGCCGAGACCGACGCGTCCCAAGCACCGCAAGCAGCTTCTCGAATGAACGATGGTGGAGTGATGCAAGATCCGCAGCTCATAGCTCGGATTGCTTCGTTCCTCGGCCATTTCCAGTGGATTTCGACGCTGATGCATGATCCAGCTCGATAATGATCTCACCACCGTCGAGATATGTCGAAGAGATGTCGTAACGTTGCTGTGCAATCATTGGTCTGGCATGATTTGGCCACACTTTCTGTCGAAGTGGTGTCGTTTTGGTGGTGGAGCCTCATCTTCGTGACTCGGAACCTTCCACACGAGCGTGGTAACATGAGTGAGGCTATCAATATTGACTTCTTCATCCATCTTCAACTTCAAAGCCTTGACGGAAGCGTCCACTTTCAAGCTCGAATGCATCGAAACTTTCATGCATCAAAAACACCACACCACCTACGGACGCAGACTCAGCTATAATCAGATCTGAGGGGATTTTGGCTGGCAAATCTCGCGGCCGGATGATCGAGAAAGCCGACCAACATGCAGTCCACACGGGAGACGCAGCTGCTGCGCGCGTTCGTCGACAACAAGACGCACGAGATCCAGCAAGCAGAGCGCGCGTACGATCTCCATGCAGCTGCGCGTCTGCTCGCGGAGCTTGCGCGTCCGCTGACGCATCCAACAGAATTCCACGCCTCCTGGAAAGTACGTCGCCGTCTTCTGTCTGTCTGTCTACAGCAATGCATCCCACACAGACACTAACTGTCTTGCTGTACTCTGACTAGATCATCTACGTCGACCAATGCTACCGTGATGTCGTCAAGTTCCTCTTCTCATTCGTCGCCGTGCATCTCCTCCCGGGATTCACCGAGGCCCAGCAGATCTCATCGTTTGACGCGTTCTTCGAGCCACATGCCGTCCCAGTCGCCAGCTCCATTCGAGCTCTCATCGCCCAGATCACCGCCACGAAGCCACAATCTGGGTCCGCCAACGACGCGGCTGCTGATGAAGCGGTACTGGTGCTTTCCCACTCGGTGCGACTGCTGAAGAACATGCTGGGCGATGAAAACCATGGCGTGAGACTGTTCGTCGACCAACTGATCCACGACCCGACTGCCCAGACCACTGGCCGAGCACTTGCTTCCGTGCAGCCGTTGGTGTCGTCGCTTTGCTCCGTTCCAGATCTCGTGTACAATCGCCTGCAACGCGCCACACCGTCGTTTTTCGCGCCGAGACACTTCCACTTGCGCCTGTGCCAGCAGCTTCTCGACGCCTTGCTCGACAGAAGTGCTGTGAACGCGTCTACTACTTCTAGCGCTGTGGTTTTCCGTGCATTTACCGAAAAGCTGGTGCGTATTGGCTCGATGGAGCACTTGGTGCGCGCGTGGCTCTCGCGTGAAGATCTCTACGACTCCAGCCTCGTCAGCAGCCATGCAAACCTCATGAACAGCCTGCCGCCATCCGCTTACGAGGCTTTCCTCATCCAACTTGCCAGCACCACCAGCGACTCTCCAATCAACAAGGGTGAAGATCCCCTCGTTGTATCAGCTCCTCAGTATCGTTTACTGTCGCTCCTTCCACCAGAACTCAGTGAGAACAAGCAGTTCCAGTACGCAGTCACCCAGAAGCTCCTGCTCGCCAAGCCCATTGGTGACTTTGTCTTCCTGCGGATGATGGTGGACGTACTCAGTCACAACCAAGACATTCAGACTGACGATCTGCCGCTTGTCAGTATTTTCGACGCGCTCGTGAACCGCTGGAGTGCCGACAACTTCCCGTTGACCGCTGACTACGCTCGGAATGCGTCGATCTCGTTCTTCATTCGGTATGCGATGACGCGTGTGGACCGCGACGTGTTTGCAGCGAAGCGAGAGTGGACGATGAAGCTGTGCAAGGGCGTCCAGGCGCATATGGCCCACTCCGTGGAGCGCGTGCGGTTGCTGGGCATGCGAATGGGCGAGAGCGTCTCCAAGATCATGTCGCCCGAGCAGCCGCTGGACTTTGAAATCGCAGAGCCAGATATTGTCGACGTAGTCGGACGCATTGTCTTCGACTTCACGAAGGTCAAGAATGCTTGCAACGAGTCTGACCAAGCTGCAGTCAGAGACGAAGCGAGTGCGTCAGGGTCTACAAGCCGAGGAGCTCCTGGTGAAGCGAAGGCGGCGAAGTCTTCTAAGAAGACCAAGGGTTTGGCGTTCGTGGATCCAGACGAGCTCGTGGATAGTGACGACGAAGACGATACTGAAGAGCAAGACCCTGGATCCGACTCGGATTCGGACTCGGACGTGAGTCTGGAAGCCTTCGACATGAACGATGATGAAGAGGACCTCAAAGCACAGCGGCCAGTGTATATCAAGGACTTGCTCGCAGGCTTACACGCCGAAGACGACCGCGACAAGACCGAGACGGCGCTTGCTGACGCTGAGTCGCTCTTGCGCCGGAAGCCAAAGGATCTCCACTTTAGTGCCAAGGCGGTCGTGACGGCACTGTTGCGTATCGAAAACAAGTACGACACGCCCAACTTCGTTGTGCTTCGTACAAAGGCGTTGGCTGCTGCGTGTGCGCTGTCTCCTACCAACGCAGTTCCCTATCTCCAGAAGCAAGCTCTTGAAAAGGAACAGCTACTGCAGTCGAGACTCGATGTGCTACAGGCCATGACCGCGGCAGCGCAAGAGTTATCGGAGACCGGCGTGTTCCGGCCGACAATGACCAAGAGCTTACTCCATGAAGACATCGAGTCCCGGACCATGCAAGGCCTCAAAACGAGGCGGTTCGGCTACCGTCGCGATCCACTGGCGCCTGCAAAGAAGAACGCGTTCGCTGACCACGCGCTGGCGTTCTTCTCGCCGCTTCTGTTCGGATACGTCGAGTACGCGCGCCAATTGGAGGCTACGAAGCGACTCAGTGAGGTGGAAGACGTGTTTCTCGCGCATTTGCTCCACGCGCTGTCGAGCTTCGTCGAGTGCGCGGGCCACGCACCGCCTGCCGTGCCCATGGCCAAGTGTCTGATGGAGTTTGCATGGCACTACTGTGCGAATAGCGCCGCCGCCGTGCGTCGTCAGGTCTTGTACGCCTTCAGTCGCGTCGTGCTCGTGATGCCGCCGTTCTTGTTGCGTCAAGAGCTCGGCCAGAACGTGATCGACATGATGGCGTGGCTTCAGGACACCAACAAGAAGGACCCGGACGAAGGATGCCGAGAAGCCTCGCGGCTCTTGCTGTCCTCCGGCGTCATGCCCACGCTCACCATGTAGGTAGAGACGGAAACAACATCAATCAAACAGGATGAAGATCACAGCAAACGTATTCATGAATCACTTGGCCGACGGGATCTTCTTGGTCACCACTGAACCGCTGCGGCTCTTTGCGCTAGTCGCTGACTTCCGTCGCGCGCTCGCGCTTGAAGAGCTCTTGTCCTGGGTGAGATGAACGAAGAAAAATGAAAATTCTGAGCACAAAAGCGAATGGACTGGATAGAGTGATGAACGCACCAGTCGTGGGAGGGGGAAGCGCTTCGCGAGCAGCTCTTCGTCGTGCTCGAGATCCGACTGGTCCGACTCAAAGTCGCTCGGCGCGTACTCGCAGAGCTGGCTGATCAAGTATCTGACAATAAAAACGAAACGTGAGTTTTCCATCCGTTTTACGGGTCGTTTTGATTCGAAAAGCTCACTCGTTTTCCGCTCGGATCTTGTCCAGACGGCTCTGCACAGCCTCGTGTCGTTTGGTTAATGCGCTTACGTCCTGGTACAATGGTAACAAGAACCCCGTCGATCCCTGTGAGTCAGTCGATCGTACTGCAGCAGCAGCAACGCGAATGTGAGGACGCTACCTGCTCTGTGGTGGCGTACAGATGCGAGAGCGCATCATACTTCGCGTTAAAGGCGTCATGATCTAATGCGAACCCATATAGAGTACCAGGTTAGCCACCAGTAGCGTGGTCATCATCCTCGGTGCCAGCGGCATCTGCACACCGCCGCACAGCTCGTCACCTTTTGTCGCCATCTTCATGAACTCGATTGGGAACAGCTCTGTTCGGTTTTAAGTATTTTAACCAATAGAAAGTCATAAACTCGAACGATTGGTCAAGTATATGATGAAAAACGGAAAGTGCACTTCACTTTGCGCAAAAACAAAAAACGACGACTACACTTGTGTTATCCGGATAGATTGAAGCTCCAAGAATAGGAACCGTCCTGCGAGTTCGACCGAAATGCCACAGACACCACGTCGACGCTTCTCGCGTCGGGCGCTGCGTCATATTTGACCGTCATTAGTTAACACAGAGGCGCAACGGCGGGCTGGTCGCCTGATGGCTCCAATCGTATCGAGAGCCACGGTGGTTCCAGCACCACCAGACCCATCCACACCAAGCCAAACCACGCCACCGCGGAGGACAGTACGAGAACTACTATGGCACGCCTGGCAGAAGTTTGAAGCTGTGTGGGGAAGATATCAAGTCAGCCATCGTGGCAAGTACTCGGTTGAAAGGCTACTCGCCCTCCAAGACTACAACAAGCGGACGTCGGCGCTGAGGGCCATTGCAGTATGCCTGCTGACGCCAGTGCCTGCGCTTGTCGTGACGCTGCTATTAGAAAGCATTCCGCTAGCTCCTCCTTCGAAGGGATGGAGAGACCAAGGCGCCTTCTGGATACGACTCACTCTCTCCAGCTTCATCATGGTGCTGCTATCCGGTTTCAACACGAACCCACTCTTTCCTCGCGCGCTCCGCTTCCCAGTATGGCGCCTCGCATTGATCGCTGCTATCACCGCTGTGTTGTACGCCACAGTCGCTGCTGCTGTGTCCAGTGTGTGGGCATTTCCGATCCCGTTCCTGTTCGTTCTTGGGACGGTGCCCTTCGTGTCGTGTGAGTTCGTGGCCATTCTGCTCATCATCGATCTTCGGCCCGTGCTGTCCATTGAAGGTGCCAAACGCCACTTTGACGACTTCAACGCCGTCTCCACAGCGATTTCACTGTTGTTGTGGATCTATCCGGCATTCAATGCCGTCTTCCGATCGGTCGACAAAAAGTTTCAGCTTCCGTTGCTGTTTGCACTGCCAGTGTTCAAGTTTGTATGGAAAAATGCAATCGTTGGCAAAATGACGAACGTCGAAGACCTCATTCCAGAGACCATGATCTTCTCCGTCGAGCTTTTCAACGCGCTGTACCTCACCAACTGCATGCAATCGGCTGGCACGCCCCTCATGACCGTTGCGATCGTCACCATGGACGCCATTCAAGCAGCCTTCTCACTGTATCGACTGAGTCGACGGACAACGGCAGTGCAAACGCTGCTGACACTCAATAAAACTGGACACGGCGGAGATACTGGTAGTCTTCTGCAACACGTCGTTGATATTCTCAAAAATCCAGCCACGAGGGAGCAGGAGAGCGTGCGTACAGTGCTCAGCAAGTCTCGCATCGGTGGCAGCGTGTTATCCTATCAACTGTCCGACCGAAGCCTGTTCATCGTTCGAGGTTTGCACTTAAGCAGCAGCAAATCAATGGCAGCCGAGACAACAGCTTCTATCACGAAGAAACGCTCACTGAAGCAGATGTCGAGTCTTCGCTCGCCATTAGGCAGCTCCCAAAGACCACCACCCGGCTTCGTGGTGAATCAGGCACTCAAGCTGCTCTTCCAGTGCGAGTTCATGGTCCTGGGCGATTACATTGAGTGCGCGATCCCGCTGTTGTATGGCGTATATCTACCCATCCTGCGGCAGCTCCACAACGGCGTCTACTTCGCTCACGCACAAGCATTGTCGACTGCGAGTCTCCACAAACTCTTGCTTAGCATCATCAGCTACTGGATCCTGGAGGTCCTGTCGCTAGTGCTTCTCCATTTCTGGCTGCGTAAGCGCTTCGGGTTCTCTGCGCTGCATCTCCTGGCGTTCGTACTGGAGGAGCACGTCGTCCTTATCCAGTCCAAGATGATCCTCATGACGGTGTTTGCGCTACAGTTCACGATCGCCCACCTTGGTACGTCCACTGCCCATAGTCCATTGTAGTAGCGGATACCAGTATGGTTGATGGCTGTGTGCTTGTGTGTACAGGCGCTGACTTCAGCTTCCAGTTTCCTTGGCTCAAGGATCCGACGGTGCCGTGGTGGATCCACGATTGACACGAAGAAACGGTTTTGGTGGTTGAGCTCATTTGTAACACATGGCTACACTTTTGTGCAACATGGTACACGGTACCACCATATTTTGAACTTGGCTCACATGACCTTTCTCTGTGCGTGTCATGAAGATGGGTACAGGTACGAAAGCTCCCGTTCAAGTACGAAAGTGCATCATCCTTGATCCAAAACCTCAAGCATCATCATAAAACCTACTTCAATAAAACCTTGCGTTACCCATCATGAACGTCGACTTGTTGGCAACATCTCCGCAACGTAGGCATCGGCATAGAAACTCCAAGCCACAAAAACGAAGGAAAACGTTGAAAGACGCCCGCCCGTTTGTTCTGTTGTTGTCGCACAGCCTGCTGTAGCGTCGCCATAGCAACAGACCCAAACGCACCTCACCCACGTCCGTCGGCCAACCTGTGCGGCGACACACGCTTCTCCGTACTCATCAGTGCCGCGAGAACACGCGCATGACCCTGCGCAGCACGGCGGCAGCTCGGTTCACTCGCCCCCTGTTCCCCGTGTGCCCCCTCACTCAGTAGCGCAGCAGCCATCGCGTGGTTTTCTTCCCGCGGTACACTGTCCTCTCGCATCCATCTCACGTTGGCGGTCGCCACCTAAAACCTCAACTTCCAACAGAACCGAAAAAGCGCCAACGGAACACTTCGTCGCCCGATCTTTTTTGTTCGGATCGACGCAGTGATCTATCCACACACGTGATTTTGTTGGTTTGTTGGCGGTTGCGACCAACAAACATGTCGACGATCCACGCGAGTGCGCCTCTCTCGTCGACCAATATGATGAATAGCGATCCTCAGGCGCCTGCGAATCTCTCGGCTCTGGGTAAGGCGCTGACGCAAACGACGATCTCATCACCTAGCGCCGACGAGCCGGCGTCGCCCAACTCGCTGTCGATGGCGCCCGTCGTGACGGTGGCGAGCACGCCGCCCACGCCGGCGCCATCTTCGGCGGCCGTGCGGAAATCACCCAAGAAACGCGAACGCACCGACAGCATGAAGAAGGCGATAGTGGCGCCCGCTGCGCAGCGAGCCAAGTCCTCTACACTTACTGCAGAGTACGGCGAGGAAGACGACGACCACGACGAGGACGACGACGACGAAGACGACGACGACGATGAGGAACTGGACGACGACGACGCCGGAGACGACGGATTCTCGGACACGTCCAGCAACATGGACCCGCTCACGAAGCTGCCCGTGAAAGACCGCACGGGCAGCGCCATCGCCGGCATCTCGCGCGTCACGCTCATCTCGAACGCCGTGAAAACGGCACCGCCCGCCAAGGAAAAATCCAACCCACGCCGCTGGTCCAAGGCAGAGGACGAGTCACTGCGGCTCGCGGTGGAACGCAGCGGCGAGCGCAACTGGAAGGCTATCGCCGAGCAGGTGCCCGGTCGCAACCACACGCAGTGTCTGCAGCGGTGGACCAAAGTGCTCAAGCCCGGACTCATCAAGGTAGATACTGATGGTTGTTGGTTGCTTTGGGATGAGGGGTTTCTAATAGCTTGTTCTGTGTGGGGATTGTAGGGCCACTGGGATCCGGAGGAGGACGCCAAGCTGCGCGACCTCGTGGCGGAAGGCAAGCGCAACTGGGGACAAGTGGCGTCGCTGATCCCTGGACGAACGTGAGTGGCTGTGGCTCTTCGTGTGGAGGGGAGGTGGGGTGAGGAACTGACGGAGTTGCTGTTTGTGTGTGTAGCTCGAAGCAGTGCAGGGAGCGGTGGTGTAACCACTTGGACCCCAACATCAACAAAGGGTGCGTGGTTGAGCTTCAGGTGAGGAGATCATTTCGCGAGTGATGTTAATGATCCCTATGTATGAGCAGAGTCTACACGGAAGACGAGGACCGCATCATTCTGGAGATGCAGGCCAAGCTGGGCAACCGCTGGTCCATCATCGCACAGCATCTCAAAGTACGTGTGCTCGTGGGATTTTCATAGGCTGGATGGATGCGGTTAGCTGACTTGGGGCTGGGTGTTTTTTTCAGGGGCGAACAGAGGACGCCGTCAAGATCCGATGGAAGTCGCTCATGCGCGGGAAGAAGGCGGCTGGCAAGGAGTCGCCGTCCATGAGCTCGTCCAGCGCAGACAACATCCCCACGATGACCACTGCAGCGTCTACTATTGCCATGAGCCATCCTTCGTTGGCTGTCAGCACGTCACACACCGCGCACCCTGTACAACACGACGTGAAGCCAGCACGCACTCCGACGAAGCAGAAGACACGAGCAGCGTCGCCCGTTGCGAAGAACATCGAGCCGATCCAGTTCAAGCCTGAACCCATGCAGTCCAACCCGACGATGCAGCAAAATCTACCACAGCCCCTGCACATTCCGGCCACGAATTCTGTGTCGCTTGACAGTAGCGGAGCCGGCAACTCGATCGACTCCAAGCACGTCGCCGCCTCGATCAACTCGTACATGCAGAACGTGAACGACATTGTCGCGGCCTCGATCCACAACTTTCGCTTGAACCAGAACTTCTCGCCTGGTATTCCTGTCGGTGTCGCGCAAACCACGGCGAGCTCAAGTGCGCCGTCGGTTTCCAAGTCGTCCGGATCCAACATGAACATGATGGCAGCGCAGAGCCATGCGTCGATGATGCCGCAGTCTACGATCTCGCCCATGAACCAGCCAGTGTACGCGATGCATCCGCAGCAGAGTTACCACAGTATGCAACAGCACCAGCACCAGCAGCAACATCGATCCTACCAAGCGCAGCCCCAGTACCAGATGCAAGGCAACATGAACCTGCCGCCCAACTATGTTCTTCCCACGACTGGTATGGCCAACACGACTGCGCACACACAACATTTCCCAGTCGGTATGCAGTCGTCAAACGGGATCATGTCGATGCACATGGCTTCGTACGGACAGTACGGGACGGCGATGATGGCAGACGGCCGAACGATGCCCATGCAGCATTCAGCGCAGCATGGATACCAGACTACTCCCGGTGCTATGGCTGGGTATCCAAACGGAATGGGGATGGTGCCCCAGCAGTACGCGATGGCTCACGGTCTCAGCATGCCACCCCCGCACCCTCACAGCGTCGCGATGCCTCCTCAGCCAGAGCCGCTCGCTCCAGTGTCTGCGCCTGCGATTCCGCAGCACGTGGCGTCATCTGCAGTGTCGAAGCTGGCGACTCCTCGAGAAGAGTGGGGTTCCTCACAAACTCCACGCTCCCATCTCATCATGACAGAAGGCCACGCATCAGCCTACGAGCTGTTCCATCAACAACGGCTTCGGCTGATGCTAAAAGAACGCGACAAGGGCATGTCGCTCACCTCGGCGCCGTCTCCTGGTCAAGCGATGCTCACGAAGGAGCTGAAAGCCAACAAGGAGCGCCAGAAGCGACAAGAAATGATGCAGCAAGGCTGGAAGAGTGCGGTCGACGCGATGATGTGTCTCAACAACGTGAGTCCCAACGGAAGGAAGCTGTCGCCCTTTCATTCCTCATGTTACTGACGCTGATTGTGATGTTGTAGGATACCCCTTCGTTGGACGACAGCGACGAGCTCCTCGAGAAGGTCGGCTTGTCCGCACTGGATCCTGTAGACGACGAGCTCATGGACGGCTCTGTCGACATCACGCTTCCCACAGGTACGCTCGTACGAGTGCCTAAGATCATGCGTGCTTTGGAAGAACTGACTGAGGATTTGTAAACGAGTAGAAGACGGCATTGGTGAGACCGACGACCCGATCCTGATCGCAGACCACGAGTAAGGTCGAGACCAAGGGAGAGCCTGTACAAGTCGATTCATAAATCAAGTGACCGTGGGGATGAACCACACACACCTCCGCTCAGGCCGCCGCCACTGAAGCAGCCGCACAAGTCCAGGACACGGCGCAAGAGCCAGCCCGCACACGGTGACGATGTCTATTTTTCTGCTTTTTTTATTACGTGTACTGTAGCGTTCGTCCGATGTTGTTCCTTTTCTATGAGTATGCTGGTCGCGGCTGGGCAAAATTGTAACTTAATGACCACAAGACATGATTCTGTTCGTTCGAGCCTTGTTCTCTCTGTCTCTCTTTCTCTCTTTCTACTCGTCATCTTCGTAGTAGAGCTCGTCATCGTCGTCATCGTCATCCTCATCGTCACCTTCTTCATCCTCGCCCAGCAAGTTGAGTTGCACGGGCAGGTTCGCCAGCGCGTACAGCACGATGGCCGCGACGGCGCCGATGATCACGTTGCGTGTGCTCTTGTCGAAGCCCTGGGCCACAGGCATGCCGTGTTCGTCGGTCGTTTGGTTCTGCTGCTGCTCGCTGGCCTTCTTCTTCGCGACCTCCGCGACCAGCTCGCGGCGGCTCCAGTTCAGACTGCGGTACGGCTCAAGGAAAGTGACCTTGAGCGCCGGCGGCACCTTGTTCATGAAGCTCGTGTCCATGTGCGCGAAGTAGTTGTCGTGGTTCTGCGAGTAGTAACTGGCCTGGAGCTGCTCGACCGACAGCGCACGCGGGCGGTTGCCTTCACTCTCAAGCGAGAAGTACTTATCACGGATCCGCTCAGCGTGGGAGATCAGCAGCGGGGCGTACTGATACACAGCCTTGCAAAGCTGCGGGTCGCTGAGCGCGTCGACGATGTGGCCAAACACGGCGGCATCGAGAGCGCTAGCGCGGTCGCCGAAGAAGTACTCGCCCGTGGAGCTCGCGAGCTTGGCGTTCAGCGCCGTGTAGCAGTCGCGCGCGATCACGTACGCCTGTTCTTTTGTGTGGAGCCCGTCGAGCTTGAGCTTGTTGATCGTGTCGAGGTGCATCTTCTTGGGCAGGAAGTGGTTCAGTGGGAACGGCACATGCTTCTTGAGCTGCGGGCGCGTGATCTCCTTGTACGTAATCGGATCAACCCAGCGGCAGTACGCCATCACACGCATGAGCTTCTCGTGGACCATGGAGCGGAACGCGAACGACTCGCTCTTCTGCGCGTCGCTGAGCCACTCGTCGAGATCCGCGTGGAACGTCTGCAAATGCTGCAGGATCTCCTGCTTGGGTACCATAAAGTTGCCATCGCTCAGCTGTGGAAGCTCGCCAGTGGCTTCGTACTGCGTGTACTTGGAGTTGTGTACGTGGAGATGCAGTTTAGCCATGCGCACGTACGCCTGCACGTCCCAGGACGGGAAGAACTGGTGCAAGACCATCTTGTGGGCGCCGTCCGAGCCGAACTCACGCGCAGTCTTGGGCACGAAGCCATGACCGTAGACAGTCTGCTGCAGCTCGTCGTGGAGCCGCTCGGTCTCCGGCAGAATCGAGCTGAAGCGGTCGTTCGGGAACATGCCATCCCCCGAGTTGTCCATGATTGCCGATGATGGTGGTCCTTTCTGGATGAGCAGCTCTTTGGCCCAGGTGCCGCAACCGTTAAGAACACAACATGTCATGTTACAAACTCATGATTGACATATACTTACTGAGATGGTTCGTTAAAGTACGAATAGCTGCCCACGGGCCGACGCCACCAATCACGAAAGGCAACAACATTGGCTTGGCAAGCGACATTAGACGCTAACACTCGCCGGCTACGTGCTTCGATTACGGCCTCCTACACGCCGCTCAACCCTCTACACGCCTGCATATAACTAGAACTTGAAGTCAAGATGGCGGACACGGTGCAGGTGCTCATGGAGCGCATGATCCCGGAGCTGGAGGACCTCCAGGAGAAGAAGCTCTTCTCGGCGGTACGCATTTTTTGGGCTCTATTACTCTGGATAAAATAGCATGACGCTCATACTATGGATGTTTGTGCAACAGGATGAGATCCACCAGATCGTGGAGCGCCGCCGCGAGTTCGAGTACATGATGCGCCGCGTGCCGCTGCGGAAAATCGACGGCCTGCGCTACATCGAGTACGAGTTGAACCTCGAGGCGCTGCGCAAGAAGCGCAAGGCGCGTCTCGGCCTCATCAAGATGTCGCTGAGCGACACGGCGGGCATCCGCCGCGTGCACGCGATCTTCGACCGAGTGCTGTACAAGCACCGCGGCAACGTGGACCTGTGGCTGCAGTACATCGAGTTCTGTAAGACCGAAGGCAGCGGCCGCGTGCTGTCGCACGTGTTCACGCGCGCGCTGCAGTCGCACCCGCGCAGCCCAGAGCTGTGGATCGAAGCGGCGTCGTTCGAGTTCTCGGTCAACCTCAGCGTCGACTCGGCGCGTGTGCTCATGCAGCGTGCGATCCGTATCAACAAGCACGACCAGAAGCTCTGGCACGAATACTTCCGCCTCGAGCTGCTGTACATCCAGAAGCTCAGCGTGCGTCGTGAGATCCTCAAGCTGGACGACGAGGATGATGAGCAGACTGCGGCTAACAGTGACAACGGCGTCAGCGTGCTGCTGGAAGAACTGCCAGAGGAAGACCAGGCCGCGGACGGAGACAAGACCACCGAGGAGATCGAGGCCGAGACCGAGAAGAAGCGATCGCGCGCCATGATCCTCGACGGCGCCATCCCGCGTATCATCTACAAGAACGCGATCAGCGCGATCCCGGACGACGTGGCGTTCCGCCTCAAGTTCGTCGAACTCAGCGACCTGTTCGGCCGTCGCTTTGCCTCCAACATCTCGCAGTTCATCCTCGACGCGTGTGTTGAAGACTTCCCGACCAGCGAGCTCGTCCACGCTGTGAAGGCTCTTCGCCCGTTCATCATTGAAGAAGACGTGGCTAATGCGGAGCGTGCGAGCGTTGCGCTCTTCGAGCAGAGCGTCCAGCAGCTCACGACCGTCACGATGACGGAGATGTTCGTCGAGTGGATCGTCGACCGCCTCGCGTCCGCGGACAAGACGCCTTTCCTCGTCGAATATGCCAAGGAAACCATCAAGAAGTACGTCGACTCGGCAGCTTCGGCCGAGATCTGCGTCAAGTACGTCGACTTCGTGCACCGCACGGAGGGTACGCCAAGTGCCGTGAGCACGCTCCACGACCTCCTGGCCAAGAAGCAGTACGCGTCGTCGGCGCAGCTCTGGCTGCTGTACTCGCAGATCGTTCTCCACGCGCATAGCCACGAAGAACACGAGAAGCGCAGCGTCAAGCGTCGTCGCACGTCG
>JAADXE010000954.1:0-13157 GCA_023337545.1 Pythium coloratum | reverse complement strand
GCCACGCGACTGCGGAACGGATAGCTGACAGCGAGTCCGAATGGCGCCGTGTCGGCCATGAGCTGTAGCGCGTAGGGGTTGGACCACACGGGTTGGATGGCGTTGCCCTTGTCGTGGGCGACGATGTTGCCCCACCAGTTGTTGGTTGGCACTGCGCGGTTCTTGATGGCCGCGGCGTCGAGGTACTTGGGCGGTGCGAAGGTCTTCATCGCGTCAGTCGGGGCGATGAGATAGGCTGGTGGCGGCCCAGCACGAGACGTCGAGTTGCCACTGAGAGCGTCAGTGCTGACGGCCATGAACGAACCAAAGTCATCGTGGGTTAGAGACGACAGCAGTGTTGGTTCGTCGGTTGAGTTGGTCGCAGCAGACACAGCAGCGAGTGGATCATCATCAGTAGAGCCAAAGGAGTCGGGTTCATCATTTAAGCCGACATCTTGAGCGGCGGCAGTCGTGAGGATGTCGATGCTCAAGAGCGCGGCGCATCCGAGTGCTAGCGTGCAGATGGAAGGCTTCATGGTGCGGGGCGAAGGGTTCTTGATCAAAGGCGGCAGTGCTGGAAGTGGATTGCGTGGATCACAGAGGATTCGCAAATGAGGAAGATCAACGCCGGCGGAGAATTGTAGAGATGACCTTGGTTGCAAGGTGGCTCCCCATGGTACGCCGATGTGCAGGCGTGGTTTCTTCATTGCGTTCTCGGTCGAACGTGGCTTGCGTCCCTTCAACTACACAAGGAGTCGGCGTCGTGTGGAGCACTTCATGCATGATGAACTCGAGCGTGACACCAAGTCGAATACCTGCGCGAGACCAAAAGCAAAATCGTGTCAAAAGGCAAATCTGAGCAATTCCATAAACCAAGGGTTGTCAAACGCATGCCACAGTATCAGATGTCAGCTTACCTGTTATCGGTCAACTTTCAGGACGAACTTGACAGAGTCTACACCGTGCTTGAGGCTGGTCGCTGAGCCAGTCAGACAGGAAATACTCCATCTTCTGCCTTCGCTAGGGTTTGAGTCGGTGGGGACGATATACCACAGAAACTCAGCTTCAGTTCCCGCCACTTGACCGACTCTCGTGAAGGCAGCAATGTAAAAACATCTATGTGGTCTTACTCGGCAGTCGTAATCTCCAACAGAACGCAGGCGTTGTCTCGTTTCAGCAGCTGATCAAGGCCTTGGTCGACATAGATCCAGCTCAGGACTGCTTCATGGGCCACGGTATCTTCGACAACGTTGTTCATCCGAACCTCAACATCGAATACAGCCTCTGCTGACTTGTGCAGACGCCAGCCGAGCTTCTCGTAGAGCGTAGAGCCGATTTCTGAGTTGAGCATGAAGGTATCCGGGAACGAGGCCATTCGATTCTTGACTCCACTCAAAACGAAGCTCGCGAGACCGTGGCAGCCATACTCAGACAGCGTAAAGACGGAGGAGATCTTCTTTGCCAAGCCGCTCGCGATCTCGCCCGCTGAGGTTTCGAAATGCGCAATCGAACGCGTGGCTCTCGCAGAGGGAGAGAGAGTATCCAAGTCTCCCCTTTGACGAGATCCTCGTCATCGACATCGCTGTCTTCACCAAACTGTCCATCAGCACGAGCTGGCGCCCTCTTCACGAGTACTCAGAAGATGGAGCTCCGCTTGGATTGGACACTTGCTCGTCGCAGCGCCTCCTTCGTTAGGCGTCCAGCATGGGTGGCATCACACCAGAGGATGCAGCCATCGATCTTCATCTGCACTTTAAGTCCTCTCTCTTCAACTCCACGAACTACTACTACTGTAGTAGCGTAGCTCTATGGACGGTGAAGTAGCAAGAATGCCCGTTGTCTGCGATCGTGGCGTGACAAAGCTTTATTCATCATTACTTCGAAGCACGTACATGCGTGACGATCCAGTCGACCTTCAGGTACGGCTTTTCATGTCCGAAGATCCACTCTTGAGACGACCGTACGCACGCTCTTAAGTACGAATGTTCCACTTCAACTATACGTCGTCCCCGAGAAACAAAGGACAGTCACGGAACGAAGAGAGCATGCTGTTTGGACTACCAGCGCGTACAGCATCACCCACAATGCTTTATTCATCGTTACTTCGAAGCACTTATCACTTGAACACTTACAAACAGTACTCACTAAACATAATCGCCAGATTTGGTCGCGAACATATCACTTCATGGCTGTCAGACCCACGGAAAGCGTTCGTTGTGGATCCACGTCGGCGAGACCTCGCGGTTTGGGTCGTCACACATGTGCTTGAAGAGCATGAGGCTGGAAATGGAGTCGTTTCGCTCTCCAAAAGTCACGCTGAGCTGCGTTGAGACGAGCGACGATCGCATCATCGGCTGAGGGTCCCAGACTTCAACATGGACGAGGCCAAACCGTTCAGCCTCAGCCACGGCTTCAGATAGCAAAGCGAGAACGGTCTCGGGTTGGCCATTCGATAGGCTCATATACGAGACGAACAGCGTCGACGATCGAAAGTCGTGGGTCCAGAGGATGAATGAATCACCGAGTTGAGCTCCACACTGGCTTGGTGAAGCCGGATGGCCTCGTACACACGCATGAAAGATGCCGCTGCAGAACTGCCACTCAAGGCAGTCACGTGTGGGCAGCACCACAAAAACCTCTCGTTTCTCGGTGTTTTCGTCGAACAGAAGACTCTCTTTCAGTCCGGAATGCTCGTTGGCCAACAAAGCGTCCAGGCTTTGGTTGAGATACAGCGGCATCGGCTCTTGCTTCACACGCTCATCTTCATTGAGGAGCCTCCGGGAGTGGGCAACGTCGATCACTGCGACCGACGATTGATGAGTCTCCCAGCCGAGTCGGTTGTAGAAATCCGGCCCAACATCCGAGTACAGCACGGACGCGACTGACTTGGGCTGCTTCGCAAGCTGTTGCCTGACTGCCTTCAAGAAGAACGATGCGAGGCCTTGTCGTCGGTAGGACGGGAGTGTGTAGACAGCATTCACGTGGTACGAGTGTCCTCGCACAACGTCGCCGCTCAGCGTGCGTAGCATGCAGTCGAATGCGTGGCTTTCGCAGTGACAAACGATCGCAGTGTCGCCTGGTGTGACATCGGAGTCATCCAGATCTTCACCAAAGACGCCTCCAGCACCAGTAGGCGATCGATCCACAAGAGCCCAAACGATAAGCCCACGTTGCGAATGGGCCGTCTCGCGCTGAAGCTTCTCCTCTGCTTGGTACTCTGACAGCGTCATGTCCTTGCCCCAAATCTCGTAGTCGTCCTTCTTGCACTGGACGATAAGCTCTTCTCTTTCCAAGCGCACGATGCGGAAGCGCGATTCACGATTGTTGGGCATGGTCGTACCGTTGGCGTGCGAAAGACAAAGTGGCAGACACTGTGCCTTGTCCTTCATGACGTTTGTCCAACATAGGCCCAGCACTTGGACAATCATATAGAGAGGGAGAGAAGAGAGAGAGAGAGCCATGAAGAATAAGCTGTCAGCGCTTGTTACTCACGTTGCCGTCACACGAAATCTTCATTGATGTTCGCGCTCTCTTTCACAGTCGCTTACAGTGCTTCAGATGATTGCATTGAACGCCTCACATCTCGGCGGGGCTCTTCGTAATGGCGACAGTGTCTAACGTAATGGCTCAATACGTCCACGGAATCGCCACGAGTAGAAAGCAGTGCATGCATGCAACGCGTGAGTGAGTTCCATGGGCACAGAGCCGGTCGACGCGTGGAGAACTGCGCGCGGGTGTTCCCGTGTTCTTCTATGGAGCTTTTCACTGCCAGCGAGCTTCGAAACGGCTTTGGTCCAAATGTAGCCATATCAACAAATATAACCTTGTTTTGATACAATGACGAAAGTCTCACCTTGTAGTAGTCCGGATCACGTATTACCACACTCGGATGATCATTGACGTTCTCCGCAAAAATGGCCAAAGCGAGCACCGTGAAGGCGATATACAAGTGCCTTCTGCGCGACGCCCTCGAGCTGCAGAGCACGCCGCAGTTCCGCCTGCGCAATGCGCTGCGTGCGGAGCAGTGGGGCAGCGGCTTCTACATCCACCCGCGCGCCGTAGCCACCACTGTAGGCGATGACCCCGTGCGGATCCGCTCGCTACAGGAGTTTCTGGACGCGCAGGAGCGAGGCTTTCGATACGAAGACCACTTTGAGAGCGTGCCTGATATCGTGCGCCAAAGCTTCAAGAATAATGCACAGGAGAAGAATCCAAAGGTCGCGGCGGCGAAGCTCGACGAGGCCATCATGTAAGGAAGACCTCATTTCTGATAGGAGACGTGAGGCTGTTGCTGACAATGGGGGATGTGTGAGAGCAGTGCACTGCAAGAGGTGTCCCAGCAATTGATCCTGGCGCAATGCTCAAGCGGTTCGTACAATTCGACTTGATGTTATGCTGAGGACATAGCCGTACTGATGGTGCATTTGCGGGACCAGTCACCAAGACCAACGGCGTGCGCATTGAAGCCACGAGCCAATATGTTCCGACCCACTCGAGTCCCGCGGAGAACCTCTTCCGCTTCACGTACCGCGTCACGATCACCAACGAAAGTAAGTTAACTTTGTCTTCTCTTCTTCATATTGCGGTATATGCTTATCGCTGATGTGTGGCCATTTTGCAGACGCGGACGCTACGGTGCAGATCACGGGACGCCAGTACACCTTCACGAGCGAGCGTGGTCAGCGCGTGGCGCTGCCTCGCAACTCGCCAGGCATCGTCGGCAACACGCCCGTGCTTCAGCCAGGACAGACCTTCCAGTACGCCAGTGGCATCGACTTGGACGCTCCACGAGGCACGATTGTCGGCTGTCTCCACACGGTGCGTCGTGGGCCGAGCCAGTTCGGTGACGACGAGGACACGTTCGACGCCTACGTCTCCAAGTTCAACCTCATCGTGAGCGGCTACGAAGGTGAACGATAAAAACAGATCGAGTTGGAAGATATGTTTAGACAACTTCGCTCGTTGAAAAATACAACCAGGTCGTGGAGTGTTGAGTATATACAATACTACCCCTGGCCACTATTTGAATCTACGCCTACTACACAAGGCAAGCTTACTCGACGAGCGCGTGGTACGTTGGGTAGTACATCTTGGACGCGATGTAGTCTTCGAGGCTGGCTCCACGGCGGATCTTCGGCCGGAAGCCGGCGATCTCGTCGTCCAGCGCACACTTCATCACGGCCGTGGCGACCTTGAGCGACACGTGGCGGATGTTCTCGACCGACGGGAACACACGGCCGCTCGCGATCTCCTCTTCGGTCATGCACTGCGACAGCGCCTTGGCCGCAGCGTACAGCATGCGGTCGGTGACACGCGCCGACTGGCTGACCGTACACGCGAGACCGACCGCCGGGAAGATGAACATGTTGTTGCACTGGCTGATGGCGTAGGTCTTGCCCTTGTACTGGACTGGCGGCATCGGACTGCCACTGGCAAACACACAGCGGCCGTCGGTCCACTCGTACGCCTGCTGCGCCGTACACTCGGCGACCGACGTCGGGTTGGACAGAGGGAAGATGATCGGCGTCTGCGTGTGCTTGGCCATCTCCTGCACGGCCTCCTGCGTGAATGCACCGCGAGCAGCACTGAGACCCATGAGCATCGTCGGCTTGACGGCCTTGATCACATCCACCAAGCTCATCTTGTCGTCAATGTCCGAACGCGCGAAGTACTTCTGGCCCGAGTTCAGGCCCGAACGCGAAGCGCCCATGAGTCCGTGCTGGTCCAGGATGTAGAAGCGGCTGCGGGCTTCGTCTGCGCTCAGGCCTTCACGCAGCATACCCTGCAGCAACGTGGTGGCGACACCGAGACCAGCACTGCCGGCACCGAGAATCACAATGCGCTGGTCCTTGAGCGGCACGTCGACGCGCGCACACGCGCTCAGCGCACCAGCCAGCACAGTCGCACCCGTGCCCTGGATGTCATCGTTGAAGCAGAGCTGCTTGAGACGGTAGGCGTTGAGCACGTCGGCGGCGTTGTCACTCGAGAAGTCCTCGAACTGGACAAGCGCCTTGGGCCAGCGGTGGCGAACGGCACGCATGAACTCGTCCACCATGCCCCAGAAGGCCTCGCCCTTGAGACGAGGGTGCTGCATGCCCAGGTAGTACGGGTCCTCCAGCAGCGTCTTGTTGTTGGTGCCCGTGTCCAGCATCACAGGAAGCACCTTGCGCGGGTCGATACCACCAGCTGCCGTGTACAGCGCGAGCTTACCGATCGGAATGCCCATGCCGTTCACACCGAGATCACCGAGACCAAGAATGCGGCTGCCGTCGGTCACGACGATGACCTCGACGTCGTCACTCGGCCAGTTGTGGACCATCGCGCCGAACTGGCCGCGGTCCTCACTGCTGAAGAACATGCCACGCGGACGACGGAACATGCTACCGAACTTCTGGCACGCGAGACCCACTGTCGGCGTGTACACAATCGGAGCTGCATGATACAAATCAATTGTGAGTCTCACATTATGTGACCGACACCAAGCAGAAAAACAAAAACGAAAAGCGTACCCATCTCCTCCATGTGGTTGATCAGCAGTCGGAAGAACAGCGTCTCGTTTCGGTTGTGGAGATCCGAGAGGAACACGTTCTTGCGCAACGGGTCGCTCTCGTTCGAGAACGACTCGTACAACTTCGCGAGCTGCACATCCATCTTGAGGCGGCGCGGCGGCACCAGACCACGCAGACCTACATGAATAAGCAGGCATTATATGAGCTCTACAGCCCATCATCATAACCAAAAGCGCATTGGAGAAAGGCGGACGTACCGAGGCGGTCGCGCTCGACCATCTTGAAGCCCGTGCCCTTGTTGTACAACGGGTCGTGGACCTATCGCATAGCAAAGGGGGTGAGTGAGACACTGCAGACACACGCACACACATACGCCATTCGATCACAACGCCATGCTCTGCTACACGTACGATGCTAATGCCGCGCTTGCCGGTCTTGATCGGCGGGTTGTACTTCTTGAGCTTGTTGATCTGCTTGTTGTACGGCTCGGCGGCCTCCTCTTCTTCCTTCGTCGGCTCGGACGTCTCGCTGTAGAACCGCACGTGGCTCATGCCCATGGACACGCCGGCGCGCGTCGCATGCGCGTTCTGCACGGCCGCGCGCTGGAGATTCCGCGTCGTGCGCAGCATAGTGGAATGCAGGGTGGAGGATCTTGATGAGTCGATGGTGAGGCAAATGCGGGACTGCTTCCTGGGTGGCAAGACCTCTAGAGCCGTCGAGACAGGCAGCGCGTGCGGGCCGAGGGGGAACGACACACCGTAGGCTGCTTGGTGGATGCTGTTCGTTCACAGAGCCGGCGTGGGCTCTTCTTCAAGCAGCCGCAGGACCACAGGAGCTCCTCGTCTCTGGCCACACACAGGACTGATGATGCGCATTCACATCAAATCCCTCTGGTGCCACGTCGTCGAGTCCATATCCGCAAATCATTTCGCATATCTCGTCTATTTGTGTGATTTTATCAAATTAATATCAGGTTCAACACCGCACGCTGGCTCGCAATGCGCTGTGATTGGCTGGAGGGTTCATACCCACCATCTCATTGGCTGAAATCGTCAAAGAAATGATTCGGGTGGGTTTTACAACCGCTCGAAACCCGTCCGAATCTGGGCCTGATGAGCTTTTTGGGCATGAAGATCCCGTCGTCGCCAGGCATGGGTGAGCTGAACAGATCGGCTCCCTCATTTACTCATTCGGCGCTTTGCGTGTCAAGAACCACACCAAGTTCACCACCCACCCCAACCAACCCTTCTAACCATGTCGGTGGATCCAGCGTTCGTCAACGCCGGCAAGCAGGACGGCATCGAGGCCTGGCGCATCGAGAAGATGCAGCCCGTGCGCGTGCCGGCCGACCAGATCGGCAAGCTCTACAGCGGCGACAGCTACATCTACCTCAAGACCACGCAGAGCAAGAGGTGTGTATGGTAGATACGGCCTTGTGCTGGTCCTCGTGCGCTTGAAGGAGTATGGAGAAGCAGCTAGCTGCCTGGACGAGGAGCTCACGATGCGATTGGTGTTGTTTCATAGCGGCGGCGTGTCGTGGAACATCCACTTCTGGCTGGGCAAGGAGACGTCGCAGGACGAGTCTGGCGTGGCCGCGTACAAGTCGGTCGAGCTGGACGAGTCGCTGGGCGGAGGCCCCGTGCAGTACCGTGAGTGCCAGGGCCACGAGTCGGTACGTCCTTTCTTCAGTGGTCGTAAAAGCTGTTAGTCAGTCAGAGAAGCTCACCTTGGTGACCTCCTCATTTTTTTTTGCTAGGACCTGTTCCTCTCGTACTTCAAGAAGTCGGGTCTCGAGTACCTGGACGGCGGCATTGCCAGCGGCTTCAACGCGGTCACGCGCGACGTGTACCCGACGCGTCTCTTCCAGGTCAAGGGCAAGCGCACCGTGCGCGTCTCGCAGGTGCCGATCAAGAACACCTCGCTGACTGTGGACGACGTGTACGTGCTGGACGCCGGCCTGGAGCTGTACGTGTTCAATGGCAAGGACGCCAACCGCATGGAGAAGGCCAAGGGCTTGGAGTTTGTGCGCAAGCTCAACAACGACGCGCGCGGCAGCCGCGCCAACATCACGTTCCTCGAGGAGGACCCAAAGAACAAGGCGTTCTGGACGGCGCTCGGTGGATACATCGACGTCACGCGTGTGGGCGAGTCGGACGACGCCGCCGAGCTCTCGGCCAAGAAGAGCACCACGGTGCTCCACGTGAGCGACGCCGGCAACGACCTCCAGGTGGACGACGTGACCCCGTCGACCGGCGTGCTCACCAAGGACCTGCTCAAGACCGACGACGTGTTCATCGTCGACGTCGGAGATGTCGTGTACGTGTGGGTGGGCAAGGGTGCCTCCAGTGGCGAGCGCAAGGGTGCGATGGACGTCGCCACCAAGTACCTGCAGAAGAACGGCCGCTCGGTCCACACGCCGATCACTCGTGTCGTCGAGAGCGGCGAGCCGCCAGTGTTCCAGGCGCTTTTCAAGAACTGGTCGCCACCGAAGCTGCTCGAATTCGGTCGCCAGCCTAGCAGCATCCCAACGCCGTCGCAGCGCAAGCTCGACGTGAACGCGCTTGTGTCGTCGCTGCAGACGTCGGAGGACGACTTGGGCGAGGACCCGTCGCAGACCGGCAAGCACGACGTCAAGATCTGGCGCATTGAGAACATGGAGAAGGTTGAAGTGCCACAGGCCCAGTACGGCCAGTTCTACGGCGGCGACAGCTACATCGTGCTGCACTCGATTACGCCGCCGAGCGGCAAGCCGAGCCACGTGATCTACTTCTGGCAGGGACGCACGTCGTCGACGGATGAGAAGGCCACGTCGGCGCTGCTCGCGACCAAGCTGGACGATGAGATGGGCGGCTCGCCAGTGCAGGTGCGTGTGGTGCAGGGCAAGGAGCCTGCTCACTTCCGCGCGCTGTTCAAGGGCAAGCTCATCATCCACGCCGGTGGCAAGGCCAGCGGCTTCGCCAACGTGAACGACTCGGACTCGTACGACACGGACGGCGTCTCGCTCTTCCACATCAAGGGCACCAAGGCCGAGAACACGCTCGCCTCGCAGGTAGACGAGGTCGCGTCGAACCTCAACTCGGGCGACTGCTTCGTGCTCGTGACGCCACAGACCGTGTTTGAGTGGCAGGGCTCGGGCAGCAGCGACGCTGAGCGTAGCATCGCCCTCAGCATCGCGGAGATCCTCCGCAAGAACCGCTCGTCGGTCGTCGTCCCAGAGGGCAGCGAGTCGGACGAGTTCTGGGGCTTCCTCGGTGGCAAGGCGGCGTACCCGAAACAGAAGGCCGGCTTCGAGTGCCCTCACCAGCCGCGTCTGTTCCACTGCTCCAACTCGTACGGTTACTTCCACGCCGAGGAGATCGTGAACTTCGCTCAGGACGACCTCAACGTCGACGACGTGTTCCTCCTCGACACGTACACGTCGCTGTACATCTGGATCGGCACGGGCGCCAACGAGGCCGAGAAGCGCGAGGCGATCAAGCTCGCGGACGAGTACCTCGCTGCCGCCAAGAGCGACGGCCGTGGCGACGGCACGCCAGTTGTAACGGTGCACTGCACCAACGAGCCGGCCATGTTCACGAGCAACTTCCTGGCGTGGGACAAGGCGTTCTTCGAGCAGAACGACTTCGTGGACCCATACGAGGCGCGTCTGCGCAAGCTCAAGGAGGAGAAGGAGAAGAACAAGCCAAAGGACGCCGTGGGAACCATCACGAGCGAGTCGTTTCGCAAGACGGCGCCTGCCGCTGCTGCGGCTCCACCAGCCCCAGTGAAGGCGGCCGCCGGTGGTGCCCAGAGCTACACGTACGAGCAGCTCCTCGCCGGTGTTGACGGCATCGATCTCACGTGCCGCGAGGTAAGACAGTGATTATTCAAGGGAGTGGGAGGCAACAATGTGACTGACTGACTGTGGGTTGTGATGAGCAGAACTACCTGTCGGATGCCGAGTTCGAGAAGGTCATGGGCGCGACCAAGGCCGAGTTTGCGAAGCTGCCCAAGTGGCGACAGCAGGCCAAGAAGAAGGAGACGAACCTCTTCTAAGCCTCCCTCCATTTACACTCAAGCCCAACAGACACGGCTATCATTTACAAGCATTCTCAAACCCAAACATCCCAAGAACTCGCAAGTTCCGCCCGCACGTGAATTGCAGTGCTGGCGTATCCAAGAACCACCCAACGAACCGTAAGTGGGGAGTCCTCTCGTGGGAGGCAGACATTGCTTCTGCTTTACATGTAGTAGACCCCTTGCTGAAGTAGCTGAGCACGTCGTGGAAGTCGTATGAACGTCATCGCATCAGTACCATTCATTTCGATCTCTTCCATTTGGATTGGTCTGTATCTTCAACATGGGTTAGGAATGATCGTACTTAGTAGGATAAGTGCTGTGCTGTTTGACGTTGATCTTTCGTGGATGCGTCATCGCTCCAGATGGCTCAAGTCGACGGGCTCCGATATTGAGCTGCTGCTCATCGCCATTCCGCACGCCACAGCCACTCGCGTTCCTCCCCATTACGCGCCACTACTGCACTGAATACTATACTACACCTCATGAGTCCTCTTGCTGCTGCTGAGCTGCCCATGGAGCAGCGCTACCGCCTCGTGGAGCTCCAGAAGGAGGAGCTCAAGATCCAAACCAAGATCGACGACTTCCCGCAGTGGGGCGAGCCTGCGCTGGACCAGGAAGGATACCAGCAGAAAGAGTTGCTGCAGCGTTCGACGGCCCACTCCAAGCGCGGCTCCATCTTCTGGGCGCTCGTGGAGCGGACGCCAGCGCATGCGAACGGCGCGTTCGGCGAGGACAGCGACGTGGGTGACGCAGACGTCGTCGCCGGCGAAACTCCGATCCTGTGTCACTGCGAGAGCCACCCGTTTGACGCGGTGTTGCGCAAGCCGAACGGAGAGCTGACGCGTGGACGATCCCACAACATCGGCTCCGTGTTCACACTGCCGTCAGCGCGAGGAAAGGGACTCGGAAGTTTCTTCCTCTCTGCGATCCAGAAGCGCCTGCCGAAAGTGCCCAACGCTATTGGCTCGGCACTCTACTCCGACATCGGCCCGACGTTCTACGACAAGCTAGGATGGCGTCTCTACAAGTCCACGGAAGCGGAGATCAAGCTCGCGTCGCCTCTCAACGCTGCCGTCCAAGATGACGCCGCGGACGAACCATCCCTCACCAAGCTCTTCCTCGCCCAAGACCTCGACGATCTGCTCCAGCGTGACAATAAACGACTTGTGACCGAGATCACGAGCTCCAAGTACGACGGCAAAGAAGTCTTCGCATCGCTGCCGTCGCGCGAGTCCGTCGAGTGGCAGTACTGCCTCGGCGTGCTCTACGCCAACCTGCGAGGCTTCCCTTCGCCACCTTCTCAAAGTGGCGTCCACATCGACGATGACGCCTTTCTCGTATGGTGCCACAACCTCAAGGAGTCCACGCTGTACATCGTCCATGCACGCTTACCGGCTGATCGTCCGACGGCCGTCGTAACGCTGCTGCGTGCGGCGATCGTAGAGGCTCGCAAGTTCGGTCTCAAGATGGTGGTGATATGGGATCCGGTGGATGCGGTGTTGAGTCCTGCGGTGACGAGCGAGGTGGAGGTGGTGAAGCAGGACCGCGAGGACTCATTGTCGTCGCTGATCGTGTTCGATGAGCTCCGCACGCAAGCGCGTGATGCTGGCGTGTTGCCCGTGTGGCTCAATAACGAGAAGCACGCGTGGGTGTAAGAGGAACGCCAAGCTTCGATTCGAAACGGAGGTGTTGACGAAGTGTAAATCTACTGTCTGGTACTGCAAGCTCGATTCAATGTGAGTGGCAATCCATGTGAACCTGGCTTGATCTCCTTCTCTGATTATATTGAAGTTGCAGGCTTTGCCAAGGACTTTTGTCGTACTCGTGTCTGGGACCCGGACAAATGACGACCAGCACAATGTCAAATCCAGAAGTGCGCGATGATGTGAACAGCAAGCGATGCGAATCAAGCAACGATGCTGCTACGCAAGGGCAAAGCAGTCCGTCGAACGCAGGTTTACCACCGGCTCCCCACTGCCTCTCTGTGTGGCCCAGAGTGATCCCCAGATTTCCGATCTGCTCATTTGCGAATCCTCCGTGATCCACGCAACCCACTTTCCCCACTGCCGCCTTTGATCAAGAACCCTTCGCCCCGCACCATGAAGCCTTCCATCTGCACGCTAGCACTCGGATGCGCCGCGCTCTTGTGCATCGACACCCTCACGACTGCCGCGCTCAAGACGTCGGCTTCACTGATGAACCCGACTCCTTCGGCTCTACTGATGACGATCCACTCGCTGCTGTGTCTGCTGTGGCCAACTCAACCGACGAACCGACACTGCTGTCGTCTCTAACCCACGATGACTTTGATTCGTTCATGGCTGTCAGCACCGACGCGCTCAGTGGCAACTCGTCTCGCGCTGGGCCACCACCGGCCTCGCTCATCGCCCCCACGGACGCGATGAAGACCTTCGCACCGCCCAAGTACCTCGACGCCGCGGCCATCAAGAACCGCGCAGTGCCAACCACCAACTGGTGGGGCAACATCGTCGCCCACGACAAGGGCAACGCCATCCAACCCGTGTGGTCCAACCCCTACGCGCTACAGCTCATGGCCGACACGGCGCCATTCGGACTCGCTGTCAGCTATCCGTTCCGCAGTCGCGTGGC
>JAADXE010000953.1:0-13163 GCA_023337545.1 Pythium coloratum | reverse complement strand
TCTCAATCATCGACAAGCATCAGCCTCAACTAGCATCAGCCTCAGCCTCAACTAGCCTCGATCAGCCTAAGCCAATCAGCCTGAACATACACCAACCTCTGCAACAACCAACCTCTGCAACAACCAAGCCCAGTACCTCGCTTCTGTGACACAGACTGGTTGGGAAGGTCCCTTGTCCGTTCCTAGTCAGGACGCTTGCTCCCATGAAAAGTGTCCGCATTCTACTCTCGCGATCCTTGCACTGCTTTTTGTCGGCTCCTCCAACATCATTCCATCCAGTAGGACGCTTCATGCGAACTCGCCGGACGGATTGGGGTCTGCTTACTCATCTTGACAGGCGAAAAATCGTGCGGAAGCCTCCATCGACGAGCATGCAAATGGGTGGGCCACACGGTGGCTTCGAGCTACCTTGTCTTGGAAACCTGGCATTCTGGTCATAAACTGAGTCTTGAATCTTCATAAAATGATATTGGGACGCATGGGGGCTCATAAACGAGCTCTCGTTCAAAAGCCCGTCGTCTCCAGATTCGTCATGCTGTGGATGCCCACGCCGACTCATGTACACAAAAAGCGATGTCCGGATGTGCAATTGTGAAAACAAGGACACTGGATTTACGAGCAAGCACCAGTTCACTGATAACGACGAGAACTCTGGTGTTGACGGAAGCAGGAGGGGGAATGCGCCAACCGCAGAGAGCGACGAACACCAGTCACTGCGGCCATCGCATCCTTCTAACAGCAATCCAGACCGTTCGCCCACTTCCAACAGTGATTCTGAAAGCCGCATATTCATGCCTGGAGGCTGCGTAAATGTATGGTTTGAAAGTGTCCCAAAGCAGAATTCAGAATCGACACGCGTATTCGCATAATTACTCAAAGTTGTCGACCGACTCCTTCCCATGTCTACCAGATCATACCGCTTCCGTCTTCGTCGCGTAGCCTCGTAGAGGGGACGATGTCCACTGCCTCGAGCCTTACTCTCCCCCAGGATTCGACTTGCCCCATGATCCCATCAGACGCCTCGACGGAGACTAAATGAGTTTACGCAACGACACTAGCCTGCGACTTGCATAGACTAGATTGAAGTCGCCGCATTGGCTCGCACGCCACCAAGGCGGATCACTCCAGTACAGAATGAAGAAATAGACACAGTAGTCCCCCCTTCACGCCAGTCGGCGTGACGTTGCGGTGGCTGTGTTTGCGCGTGTCGTCAGATTAGTCTCTCGTGCAACTGCATACACCAGGATACACCTGGGTACATGCAGCACCGATCTTCAACGCACGAAGGTTCCTCGAACAGCGGCGAACGCGGGAGAGACCCCAAAGAGTCCCAGAAAGAGCAGCAGGATCGCGGACTAAATCAGCGAACGAATGCTCAATCGAGTCTAAAGATCACTCTCGGTTAGTCGCTGCCGTCTGGGTCAACGTGACGAGCTGCGTGTCACGGCGTCTAAGGCAGATCGCCTAAAATCAGAAGTCCAGAGAGACCCAGCGTTGTTCCGATGTTTAAGACCATGTTGCCGACGTGTCCACGAGTCTATCCATAGTGCTGTTTGTGAGTTTGCGACTGGAATGGAACGCTTGGAAGCGTGAGTGCATCCTGTACCGGTACAGCATTGGATACGACACGGCACTGTATCCTGACAGGATTCCTGTGTCGTTGGTTTGGTCAGCTTTGGTCGGTCACACTTGGGTGTCGTTAGTCTGCAGATGCCTTTTGGTGCTGTTTGGAGAGTCGGCTGCGGTGGATGGTGCCTTCTAATCACGCGATCTCATTGGCCAAGTACGTGGTCCAATGATATCATTCGCTGGAGGACCCAGATGTTGAAGCTGCGGTCGAAACACCGTGTCCTCACCTCACCACCCTCGCTCTCTCTTTCTTTTCTCCTTCTTTTTGTGGCTTTCTGGATCTGCTGGCAAAGATAGACCAAACAATCATGAACAAAAATGCGCTCAACACGTTAGACTTGACCAAGAGTCTTTGCCACAAAACAGAATATTTGTTTTCTGTTTTGTCCGATACCGTACCGGTATGTTGGTGTGAAAAAAAGAATGCAGGGGCGACAGTACCGCAATGAGCGATCACAAATGTCGAACCCAATAATCAGAGGCTGAGTGCTCGAATGAAGCCGCACTGTACAGCAATGTACTGTAGATCTAGAGAACATCTCTCGGAGGTACACGAGCATTCGAGTTCCGTACAACTGTACACGCAAAAGTGAATTCTCTCGTGCGAGTTTTCACACCTTGGCTTGATCGCCAACATCAATCGCTCCGTTTGATTTTTTTGATTCACTCGTGTTGTCGAAAGGGGAATAAACGTGGTGTCAAATTGAGAAAGGGAGAGGCGCACCGTTGCGGAGAGCCGGAGGAAAGTCTTACACGTGGAGCCAATCACCAGGCGGCATTCGCACCGTCTCTGTTTTGATGCTCCACTCTTTGTTGAAGTACACGCCCATCTTCCTTACTCACCCGCTATTTCTTGCGTGGCAGACGCGGCAAAACCTCGCTCACGAAATCAAAACCTCCATAACCCAATGTTTGATGGACCGCAACATTCATCAAAGTCTATCAAACTGGGTTGATTCTCGAACTTTGAAAGGGAATGCACGTGGGATTCGAATACTGTACTGTATCTATACCGTCGTCCCACTCGCTAACTGCTATCGAAGGACCGCTTGTCCTGAGTCAAAATTATTCAGAAGTTGCCACTCCCCAGATCTGTGGTTCACGCCGCGTGAGTCACGCGCCTGGGTTTCACACTCCTCGTTGCAGTTGTCCAGATCTATCGAACAAAATCAGTTTAGACCCCTTGATCTTCTATGTTCACCTCCCACATCCGATATATGAGCGGCTCATCCCGCAGCCCCGGAACCGCTCGATGGCCAATCAGCAGTCATTGCCTACCTACACCTCTCTAAACCATTCGCATCACTTGGTATCACATACCACAGGTTTACTGTTCTGTATGCAGTTGATTAGACAGACACGCACGACAACACCGTCACATCGGAGCTGCCAGGTGATGGGAAGGCAGCCACGCATCTGTACACAGACAGCCTCCTAGTTCATGGGTCAGCCACTCTGCCTTCCTCCCTTCCTCCTTCCCCTCCCTCTCTCTCGGTCTCCTCTCCTCTCCTCTCTGTCTCCTCTCGGGATCCGCATCCACCACCACGCTTCGCTTCCCTCCAGATCATTTCATTCACTCACTCTCCGATTCCCCTGCTTCCCCGCAGATCGACCAGTCCTCCTCTATCTACTCCACTCCCCCAGTCAAGAGTCCACTTACCATGACCCCCGCCGCCGTCGAGTACCAGAGCATGGAGGCTCCCAAGGCCAAGAAGACCGTGTCGCGCGTGATCCTCACGTCGCTGACCTTCTGGATCATCCTGGGCACGATCATCGGCATCTTCCTGGGCGAGTATGCGTCGTCGTTCTCCAAGAAGGCTGCTCCGATGGCGCAGCTCTTCCTACGTCCCATCCAGTTCATCGTCTTCCCGCTCGTGTTCTCGTCGCTGATCGTCGGCATCGCCGGCCAAGGTGATATGAAGCAGCTCGGCCGCCTCTCGCTCAAGTCGTTCATCTACTTTGAGGTCGTGACCACGCTCGCGCTCATCATTGGTCTGATCGCGGTCAACGTCATCAAGCCAGGCCACTCGAGCGGCATCACCAAGGGCAAGGACTACACGGCCACGACGACCACGCCGTTCACGTTCGCGGCCTGGATCAACCACTTGACGCCCAAGACTTGGGGTGAGATGATGGGCGGCTCGGGCTCGTCCGAGCTTCTCCAGGTGCTCGTGGCCTCGATCCTCACCGGTGTGTCCATCGCCATGCTCAAGAACCTCGAGCAGAAGCGTATGCTTGTCGAGTTCTCGCGTGCCGTCATGGAGGCGATGTTCAAGTTCGTGGACATTGTGATCTGGGCGGCGCCTGTGGGTGTGTGCTTTGCCGTGGCCAACGCCATCGGCACCTACGGCATGTCGGCGCTGAGCAAGCTCGGTGCGCTCGTGCTGACTGTGTACGGCACGCTGATCCTGTTCATCATCATCGTCTTCCTGCCGATCATGTTCGCGTTCAAGATCCACCCAGTCGAGTTCTTCAAGGCCATGCGTGAGCCGCTCATCATCGCCTACACGACCGCCACGTCCGAGGCCGCTCTGCCAAAGGTCTTCGAGGCTCTGGACGCGTACGGTGTGTCGCCACACATCTCGTCGTTCGTCGTGCCGTTCGGCTACTCGTTCAACCTCGACGGCTCGACGCTGTACCTGTCGCTGGCCTCGGTCTTTTGCGCGCAGGCGACTGGTGTCCACAAGTCGGTCGGTGAGCAGATCGTGATGGTGCTCATGCTCATGGTCTCGTCCAAGGGTGTGGCTGGCGTGCGTTCGGCCAGTATCATCGTGCTGGCCTCGACGCTGTCGCAGTTCGACATCCCGCAGTGGCCAGTCACGCTCATCCTCGCGGCCGATTGGTTCATGGATATGGCGCGCACGTTCACCAACGTGCTCGGCAACTGTCTGGCGGCCACCGTCATGGCCAAGATGGAGAAGGAGTTCCGCTCGGAGGCCTGGGAGGCCGACCGCCAGCAGCGCATCATGAACGACACCGAGTATGACGCCAAGATGAGCTTCGTCTCGGAGCGCCAGGAGAAGCTCAGCGTCCAGAACATGTCGTAGAGAGAGTGGAAGCAACACTCTCATAGTGTTTGAGAATGAATATACACCATACATTGTCGTACACACTGTCCCGTACTGTCCCGATGCAAACGATCGTGCGTGACCTTGATGATCGAGATGGGGGATTGGGATTCGTCCGTTGGGTCATCGTCTCCATCATCGTCTGACCCAGAAGTTGTCTGGTTGCGGGCCACTGCGTCGACTACACGACCTCGTCGTCCGTCTTAGCAACCACAGACTCTGTGGCTGCGTCGGCCAGCCCATCAAGACGGCGTGTCCTGTGGTCCTAGCAAGCGGCAACATCACGAGTCTGGACCTGTCCCGGACAGTGTCCGAGCGTGCCGCCTCTTCCAACCTGTGTGGCCAAGTCCCTTTTGAGAAAGGCTCGTTAGCCTTCGATTGGCTTAGTTCGCACGAGTGTCATCATCGTGAATTGGTATTTAGCCTAGGCTAATTGCATGGAAATTTCCTTGATTCAGACTCAGATTCTGGTGTACTGTATTTGGATATTCGAGTTTCACTCCTCGGAGTCAGCGTCAAATATTTCACCCTCGTGAAACAAAATCCATCGCCGCTTACTGAGACCGTCCTGCACATTAGCATGCAGTTTATGCCTTCACCGTCAGCACTCCATTCTTTCGTCCGAGCCACGCCCAAGGTGTTCAGAACAAGCTACTGTGTCTTGTTGGATGCATTTTGTGCTGTAAAGTAGTCGCGAGCTGAGGCAAATCAAAGCGTCCGCAGGATCGTGTAAGCTCTACGAAACAATTTCACCCTCCCAATATCTCACTTTTCTGAACTGGCAACTAACGAAGCACGCGAAAGTCCAACAATCATCAAGTGGCTGCGTCTCCCTCCGTGTTTTGTTTACGGTTACCAATCCATTGCTTGGTTATGAAAGTGGCTCCTGTCATACGCGTGATTCCGTCGAGTTGTGGGACCATTCAGCGTTGGTCGATTGATCGACGCGCTCAGACTTCATAGTAGTCGATGTCTTTGAGTTCCTGGAAGTGTTTTGCACAGAAGTCGTGCGTTCGCTTGATCCCAGGTCTCTGGCATCCGTCGTGAATACAGCGCTTGCCACCGCCGTGGGCCCAGCAGCGTCCGTTGGACACGGCCACTTTCACGCAGCCGTCCTGCGTGCATTGGCTTCCTCCGCCGTGGGTCCAACACAGGCCTCGTACCTTTGCTTGCGACGCGCACTCCGCGATCTTACACTCCACCGAGCCTCCTAATCATTGGACGTCGTTAGGAGGTCCTAAAGACGACGGCAGGGCCCGCAGTTGTGCTCACCGTGTCGATAGCAGAGGCCTTGGTGTTTGGCGCTCTTACTACACCCGTCGACCGAGCACCGCTTGCCTCCCTATCGCCAACACAACAACCTTAGTATACACACATAAAGACTGTGTAGCCCCGGCGTATCCTACGTACCCCATGCCGATAGCAGAGTCCTTTATGGACGATGTAGTTGCCGCATCCGTCCGTCTTGCATATCCGGTTAGGCGGCCGTGATGCTGCCACTGCCGCCGCCGTCGGCGAGTCCAGTCTGGTTGTGATGGAGTCTGTCGAGTATCTATTTAGGTACGGTGGGCCGGGTCGCGACACCACCAAACCGCGGGCTGGCGTTGGTAACGGCTCGTCATACAGCGGCTGTGGTGGCGGCTGGCGACGCGCATACGACCAGCCCAGGGTCCGTTCCTGATCCCCTTCCTCCCAGGAGTACTGCCGTGGCTCTCGCGTCGCTCTCTGTCGCTCGCTCATCTGGCCGCGTTTGTTTCTTCTTCTGTTGACTATGTGAGCTGGTGAGTGATGGAACTGGTTGAGCTAGCAGTGTAAACCCGTCCCGTCGCGGGCTGGCAGTCGATGTGAACCGGCCGTCTTGTCCCCTCGTCGAACGTTAGAGAGCCCACTAGCTGTGCTACGTCTTTGTGCACAGGACGTTCCGCGTCACCTTCGTGCAACCTCTCGCCTTTCCCCGAGGATCGTACCGTAGCCGTCCTTTATAGAAGGAGTCGAGCACAAGAGCTCACGCACATGAAGCTGTTCCCCGGGAGCTCAATATGTGAGCTGCCTGCATGTTTAGTCCGGTGGTGTTCGTAGCTACATAGGAGAAGCTCCAAGCACTATGTAACAGATATGATCCTAGTGGCAATCTCCTTCAACGCCCAGCAATGTTTCAGTGCGTATTTAACAATCACACTTCATAATAATCCACGTTCTGGAGCTCGGCGAAATGCTTGGTACAGAAGTCGTTCGTGCGTCCGTACGCGGGCTTGTTGCACCCATCATAAATACAGCGCTTGCCGCCGCCGTGGGCCCAGCAGCAGCCGTGGGAGATCGCGACCTTGTCGCAGTCGGGCGCTGTACACTTGGTGCCACCGCCGTGGGCCCAGCACAAGCCCTTGGCCTTGGCCTTCTTCGTACAGTCGGGCAACTTGCACTCGACCGAGCCGCCTGTATCACCATTAAAAGACTTTAGAGGCGAGCAAGGCCAACAGTATGAATTAGACGACGTTCCGTGCTTCCAGCAGAGCCCCTTGTGCTTGGCGCTGGTCTCGCAGCCTTCGACCAAGCATTTCTTGCCGCCCTGTGCGTGAATACAGTAGCCGATTCAAATAACATCAGTACAATCAACTCACGGCATCATAACCACTTGATCCACGAAGCTCACTGTACCCCGTGGCGGCAGCAGAGCCCCTTGTGGACGATGTAGTTGTCGCAGCCGTCCGTCTTGCACGTGCGTCCGCACTTTTTGCCCAGTCTGTCGTCGGGAGACGTCTTGCCCGTGGAGAGGAGGCGTTGACGACGTTGATTTTCCGGTGATGCCAGTAGATCCCGCGGTGACTCAGCGCGCGAGGCCTCAGCCCTCGCTGACATTTCACTGCTGACGTCGCTGGATTGAGACCGCAGACGCCTTCGGCTTGGTCTTCCCGGTGGTGTCGACTGCGTAGAAAGCACCACACTCAACTCGTGAACGTAACTCGTAGACAAAGTCTCGTGCTCCACGTTCGTGGCTATCGTCGTATGCCACACGCGAGGCACTGGCGGTGGTGAGCACGACGGCGGGCGGTGGCTATTGAGGATGAACGCCAAGTTGTATCGTCCCGGGGAGATCGGTTCGTCGGCGTCCTCGCTTTTCATCTCGTTGATGCGGCTGTGGACTTGGGTGTCCGTGCGCAATTGCCAGTCGAGATCGCCGTGCTGCTGCTCGTCCTTCTCCTCGAGGTCGTCGCGGTCCATGCCTTTGGCTACCGTAGGTGAGACTTGAAGGGGAGGTTACAGCGACTCGCGCCTCACTGCCCAGTCCCAGAGTAACTCTACACAATCCGTCTCCTGGGGGGCAGCTCAACTTCGATTCTGCGGCTTGGGAAGAAGGCCGAATGCTGGAAGTTCAGCAAGAAAGAAAGCCTCGCGAATGGCACTACGTGCGCGTCACTCAGGGTGTCTGTGTGTGTCTCGGTCACGCGTACACTATGACGAAGGCAACGACGCCGCAACCTATTTGGAGCCCTTGAGCTCCCTCGCGCGAGTGACTCATTTTATTCAGACCAGAATGTACAGTAGAGCAGCACGGCACACTCTTGAAATCGTGTGCGTGCGATTGGCCAGCAAGCAATCACAACTTGGGATCCAACACGACCCACTGACACATGCTTACGAACCGCGCCTGTTTTTCACAAAAAATACACAGAGCGAGTAATCTGGTTGTTGAAGGTTGAGTCTCGTAACTGCGGGCTGGGATGCCAGCTGAGAGTGAATCTGGTGCCGCGTGGATCGGCGCATTGAAGCACCACGTGAGTCGGGCCGGTCTCGCTCCGGGACATGCGTCCACGATCCACAATCTGGAATGGACAGAATCCTCCACTAAGGCCTCGTGGATTTCAGAGGTTTTAGTTGAGGATCTGTCCATTGTTTCCAGATCTGTAAAGCGCTCCCGGAAAAAAAAACACAGACATTTTTGGAGGCACGAGAGATCGTTCCTCAAATGGCGACAAGTTGCGGGGTCGTCGCTGTGTATTCACCGCTCCCTGAGATATTGAAGTCAACTTATGCGGAGGTGTGCGCCCGCTGAACAGAACAGTAGTAGCTCTCTCTCGTGTTTTCGTACACTCACGCGAGCCGGTGCAAGCCGGTTGTACAGTTGACTGGTATCAACTGTCTTGTCAAATTTACGCGCCAAAATACACTCCTCTTGTCACAGTGGATGCGCATCTCCCCACGCCGTGTCAGGCAGGCAGTCAGGCAGCTGCCTGTGATCGGAATTTCCGATTCCGTGGCACCCAACATCATCTAAAACGGCTGATGTTGTGTCCGCAGGCGTCAGCCTGATGTATATTCTCCCGCGAAGCCACGATGACCAACCCGCAATCAAATCTCACGATGCCAAATTGAATTAAATGATAATAATTCAGCCACTATTTTAGGTATTAGTTTGTAGAGTCCATCGTTTTTCAAGGTTGAAGTCCTTCTGCGCCTTCCAAACCACGCGCCTGTCGGTGACGTGCGGGCATCGCACCTTCGCGCTTGTCCATCGGTTGATTCCAGGACACACGGAGGTTGCCTCGAGGACCCGAAAATCCTGGTGGCCGACGTGGACCACACGAGGACTCTCTGCCGAGGACTGGGCTCTTCCATTTCCGCGACAGCAAACGGTGGGTGTGGACTGGCAGCCACTACGTCTCGACCTGTCGATAGGCTGTATTAGTACAGCACATCAGACCATGGCGGGGGTGATGCACAGCGTGATCTTCGGTGTGTCGCTGGTTTCCTTTACGCGTCCGCTTAATGATTGAGGTTCTCCGAGTCATCACCATCAATCAGTGGAGTGATTGATGAAGTCGCCAGAGTGATGGCTCTGGAGAAAGTTGCACTTGGGTTCAGATCAGCGCCCAGTTCCTCGTTGGAATCTTGAACTGTCCCTAATCAGTCCCTTGCTGTATCCTTGGCTGTCCCGTATTGTAGCAGAGGTCCTCTGGACGTGTGGTTGGACGGCGTGCAGACAACTTGCTTCAACATACCCGTTTCTGTCACCATTGTCGTTCGTCTCACCTGCTTTCGAAACGACACGTTTGAGTCAAGAGGTCTCCCATACTGGGAGCCCATACTGTTAGAGTAAGTAGTACCGTACCGGTAGTACCGTGAGGGTCGCCGCGTTGCAAAGGCCATGCGCTAACTCACTCTTCATGCGTGCGTGGGAGCCTTCGTCAGGCCACAGGGACCACTATCTCGTCGATCTCCCTCTATAGTTTTCTCTCTTTCTCTCTGTGTCTCGTGGAAACGCGAAGCCCACGAAGCCGTGGTCGCCGTGGCGTGCTGACCGTCCAACGAAGTCGAAGTATCAGCACCGAAAACTGGCACCAAAAAAGAAGGAAAAACGAGGTGTCGTCGGGTTGGTCGAACACGGCTTTCGGACTCGAGCGGCGAGCGGCGAAACACACGCCATTCTATATGGACGACGAGCGAGGCCGCCGCCATCTGCCGCAGCGGCGGACGCGGGTCCTTGCGAGTAGTGGCGACGCCGGCGACGAGGTCTCTTCGCCTGGCAGGCGACTAGAGCTGGCGTTTATCCTGAATGAGTCAGAATCAGATCGAGGATCTACTCGTCGCCCGTCGCAGCCTCGTGATCGTCTCGTAGCCTCAGCAGCGGCAGCGTCGCCGCCTGTGCGTGTGGATCTGTGGCGTCTGCAGTCACCGCTCGAGTTCGCGAGCCAGCGGCGACGCGTGCCGTCGACGTCGACGTCGTGGCTGGTTGAAGAGACCAAGGACTGGATTGCTGACGGTGTTAGGTTTGACGAGAACGAGGAGAAGACGGACGCTGTGCAGAATGACGACACGGCGCCAGATATCCAGCGACTGACGCTGCAGGAGCCGGCCATCCCCACGACGCTGACGACTCCTGCGACTGCCGCGGCGGCTGCAGCTGCGGCTGTGGGTGCAAGCGCTGCTCCAGCACAAGCACTGAGCCGCGAGGAGAAGCGGAAAGGCCGCACGTGCCGCGTGGATGGGTGTGATAACTACATCGTGCACAAGGGCTTGTGCTGCCGCCATGGGGTGTGTCTTGTTTGATCCCCAATGAAAGGAGTTGGTGGTTCTACTGACCTGACGACTGTGTGTGTGTATCTTGCAGGGCGCGCGCAAATGCTCGACCGAGGGCTGTGAGTCCACTGCCAAGTACATGGGGCTCTGCTGGAAGCATGGTAAACAGATCTTCTGTTATGGCCGTCGAGTCACCGAAACGTCACGCTGACTTATGTCTCTTAACTCTAACAATTAGGCGGCTCCACGTGGTGCAAGGTCGCCGGCTGCTCCAAGCGCGCCAAGGCCAAGGGGAAATGCTGGGCGCATGGAGGCGGAACGCAGTGTGGACACGTCGACTGCACCAAGGTCGCGGTGTCGAATGGCTTGTGCTGGGCACACGGCGGCGGCAAGCGCTGCCTCGTGGACGGATGCAACCGCCCAGGGTACGAGCGCACGAACGGCTTCTGCGATCGCCACTATGAGGAGGTCCAGCACAACAACTACTTTGAAGTCTAGAGCCTCGTTTCAACGCGGCGTCGGTATGGTACAGATTATTTTGCATTTCTATGGATTGGATTTTGCGGATTCTGCGTGGCGTGGCGGTCTCCTAAAGACGGGGAATACGCCAAGTATGAGCCGCGAGACGAGGAGATCCAAGCCATCAATCGCTAGTGTCCTTAGGTAAGTGCGTCGAAGGAAGCGCGCTTCGCCCAGACGTAGAGAACGAGCTGATAGAAGCAGTAGGAACGTGAAATATCGATAAGTTTCTGTAAGAAGCTCCTCGTGAAGGCGAGGCTATCTGTCGATTTAGAGCACGTGCTGGTCCTCTAGCAAACTCACATGCCTCTCCCCTGGCAGCGTTGCCATCCTCAACGCCCTATCCGGATACGCTGCGTATCCTTGGCCACGCGACTCGCGTAAGCTGAGAAGGAATCTCGTGGATGGTAATCACACCGTGAAGTGATACATCGAAGTTCGGGGGTTCGACATCCTACTACCTCTATATTCCAATTCTGAGTTCTGGATCGTCCTCGATCTCTCATTCATTATAACACAAAAACCTCAAAGATTTTCTGTATGGAAGGTGGCTCCTCACTGAAAAGATCCAACCATCGAGTGGTGGTGGGAAGAGCTCCTCGGCCGTTGACGTCATCATTAACAAGGTCGTCCTCCGCCCTGGCGATTACAACCACTTCAACGGCAAGCCCCAGTCCAAGACCTCCGTGTATCCGTCTATCCATTCGCGCAGCCCACGCCCTCGTCCTCTCGCTGGTCTAAGCTATCGACTGACGGCCGTCCACGCAAACCATTGCCTGTGGAAACGTGACGCTCATTGAGCCTAGTGACTGCGCCCTCCAGCCGCGTCTGTACCAATACTGGCAGCGTGGGCCTCACTGCTTCGACAAGTACTCAACCACAGCATCTACCGCCCAAGTCCCCTGCAGTCTAACGCCTCTCGCAGTCTGCATCTCAACCGCCGTTGATCGCTTCGACCGACAGCACTGTACGTACGGGGTCTCTGCGTCCTCTGCTTTGGCTGACTCACGTCGCCCTTGCATGAGACCTCTCGCTTCTGGCTTTCGCCCTGTTCCCAGTTGCCCAGTTTCGAGTCGGATCGTGAATGCTGTTGTGGATGGCGATGTGATGTGAGCATGCGGACGGAAGGTCGCCACGAAATCCGACGGTGGGTTACTGTTCAATTCTGTACGCGACGGGACAAATCAATTTAATCGTCAGTCTTCCTCTTGTCCTCAATGCTCATGGGAAGCGCAGTCATCCAATGATTCCCTGGTCGAAAGGCGGCCGCGGGGTGGTCTCACGGCTTCTCTGCTGCGTTCTTGGCAGCAAAAATCCCCACATAGCCACACGCCTAGGGGGAATAGTGTGTGTTTTAGATGTCTTGACGTTTCAACTCGTGCCAACTCACAACCACGAGCTCATTTGAGTCGTTTAGTGATCTTTTAGTTAACTGAGAGCGTCGCAACAAGCGTGTTTCCCAGCGAATCCTGATCACTTGGACAGGATTGGATTACCTTGCGATCCATTTGACCCTTTCGCGATTCAATAGCTTCCCAACCTCAAAGTTCTTGAGATGGATGACACGCTAAATTGGTTCTTTGAATTGACTGAATAAAGCTCATCGCGTCTTTCATTTGGTTTCAATTGAGTCAAGTTCACTGCCCTAATTCATCCCCAACTTTCAGACTTCATAATAGTCCACGTCCTGCAGCTCTTCATAATGTTTCTTGCAAAAGTCGTGCGTGCGAGCGTACGCCGGACGCTGGCAACCGTCATAAATACACCGCTTGCCGCCACCATGAGCCCAACATAAGCTATTCGACACGGCCACTTTCTCGCATCCGTCCGTCGAGCACTGCGTGCCGCCGCCATGGCCCCAGCAGAGACCTCTCGCCTTGGCGCGCTTCGTACAACCCAGGCGTTTGCATTCGACGGAGCCGCCTAGCGTTT
>JAADXE010000952.1:0-13164 GCA_023337545.1 Pythium coloratum | reverse complement strand
AGTTTTGGTATTCTGAGCACGGCAATTGGCGCCTTATGATACGAGCGTTTTCACACACTTTTCCGTTTTCAATTTGACCAAATTTCGCTGTAGCTGGATAGCGGAAACCTGAATTACCTATTTCATTGGCGCGCACTGTATATAGCGGAGTATTTGCCATTCATTTGGCCAAAATTGTTGAATTCGACAATATCTCTTTTTGTATGTATTTCACCCAGTCTGAAAATGAGAGTTGCCCTCCATGACTTGTCCCTCGCAATCAGAGTCTCCACTACGGTAGCAGCGAGCAAGACGCTCGGTGCTCGGCAGATCAAACTCATACCACAACCGAAAAGAACCCCATTCCAGCCCCGACCTCCTCGCATGGCACACGACAAAGCCACCGCCGCCTGGCGCCAAGTGAAGGGACTGTCGTCCTCTGCGGATTCGATCCGCTTACGTCAGGACGTTGCGCGACTCGCTGACTCGATCCACGCGCAGTCCCCTCCGGGTAGAGTGGATCGGCGAGCCGTTGCCCCGACGTTCTTTGTTGAGCGAGACGAATGGAGTGCGTACAAGGAGGAATCATGGAAAAGCACGTGCTTGCTATTGTGCGGATGCCAGCGGAGCTTCTAAGACACGGCGACGGCGAGGATGACCCCGAGGATGGTCTGGGTGTCTACGTGCGTTTCCGCAGCGGACGCGACAGCGAGTTCGAGCGCAAGTTCATTGAAGAAGTCGACGGCGTGCTCTTCTGCTATGAGAGCCAGCCCACCACAGACGAAGAACGAGCTACTCAGCGTGGTGGTCATGAAGCCTCTCGAGTGGCAGCTGAAGGAGTTGTGTGGTCCATACGGGATCGAGTTGGTGACGATGGACAAGACGTGGGAAATTGCTCATGAAACCGAGCTCCAGCACCGACGCTCGCTCGAGATTCTGTGCGGCTACGTGGATCCACCAGCAGTCGCACCGGACTTTCGAGAGTTCCTCGAGACAGCAGACACAACGACCGACGCAAGCGTTGAGATTCAGCCATCTACCACGGTTGGTGAAGTCGTGACACAGGCTTTCAAGAGCTTTAAGAAGACTGCAGATGAAGGACGGCTTCTGCCATTCCGCGCACGTGAGTATGTGCTCAAGATCCCAGGCCGCCGCGACTTTATGTTGATCCCCACGCGGCCGTTGCATGAGCATTTGCACGTGAACGAGTTTTGGCACAGGATGGTGTACCAGATGACGAACAGAACGTTTCTCCGACTGACGTTGGTTCACCACGCTGAGATCCTCGAAGCCACTACACAAGACGCAACACCTGCCTGGGACAGATTGGTTGTCGCCGACGATATCCAAGAGCCGCCTAGTGGACCAGTGCAGCCGAGCGAGCGCCGTGAAAACGACGAGGTCGGTGCGGCTCCACGCGCGGGTGCTCTTCCCAGCAAGCCAGCCCAGTACGTTACCAGATCGTCCACCGTCGAGCCATACCCAAGAGACCTGGTCACCGATGGCTCCTCTGGATGATCGATCGTTGAGAGAACTTCGCAGTAAGATCACTCTTCATCCGTTGTTGCCATTGAGTGCTGCCGAAGAACGCCAGTTGTGGACACATCGCGAGCTGTTCGAAGATCTGCCGGAGGCACTTCCTCGAGTTCTACTTTGCGTGGACTGGACCAACGATGTACAGGTAGACGACGCACTGAGGCTACTTCCAAAATGGGCCAAGCCCAGCCACCCGGCCGCGTGGATCGAGTTGCTGCGACCTGAGTTCACCCATCAGACCGTGCGAGCTTTTGCTGTTGAGGAAGTTGACGAGATGCCGGACGCGACGTTCAGCCTCATTTTGCCACAGCTCGTGCAGGCGCTTAAATTCGAGTCCGGCTACTCTTCCCCGCTCACGCTACTCCTGGTCAAACGTGCGCTTATAAGCCCAATGCGAGTCGGATTCGAGCTCTTCTGGCTACTGAAGGTTGAGACCTACGAGCCAGAACACCGAGATCGGTACGGAACAGTTCTCAATGCATACTTCGACGCCTCGAGTGTGGGCGCATTTTCAAGACACAAGACGAGCTTTTCTCCGATGGCGGCGTCTTCCAGCGCGTGTGGGAAGCTGTGCACGAGAATGCGTCAAGCAGCCACGAGGAAATGAATCGCATTCTGGTGGAAGAGCTTTCTCTGTTGAAGGATACGTTTCCCAGCGTGTTCCAACTTCGAATCGACGTCTGTGGGCCATTTATCGCCAAGTGTCGAATGCTTGATGAGCCAAACTTCCCGCTTCTTCTCGTCTTCAACAATGCCGACAAGCATAGAGGTGAGCCTGTGAGCATCATCTTCGACGTCGGCGACAATCTCCGGTCAAGAGCGTTTCTCGTCGCAACTGATTCGGTTCGTGGAAGAGATGTGGCGCCACGACGGCTTGAACTTAGCCGTCGAACCTACTCGGTGCGTCGCCACTTCAGCACGCTCTGTCGAAGTGGAGGTAGCGCGAGATGCTGTTTCGATAGCGGATGTTCGCAAACGTCCTGGCGTCATGGGTTACAAGGCGATCGATTGTGCGCCACACGTGGCATTGTGGGTCGATGTCAATTGCTTCAGTTCGACTAGATCCAGTCGATACGCAAACGACGATCGGTTCTGTCGATCCAGTGCGGGGTGGGCGGTGATGGCGACTGTGCTCGACATCGGTGATCGTGACGAACGGAACACCATGGTGACGACCAATGGGCGATTCTTCTACTCCCGTTTGCAGAGTACGTTGTTCAGCTCGAGCGATTGCGGCGACAAGTCGAGACAAACAGCTTTCACGGTCACCGAGGAACCCTTGGGAAGAGCAAGTTTCCGCGTTTCGTCGAGTTATGTGAAGACGCGTTCAACACAATCCGATGCAACATGCACATGGTGGTGTCACTATTGCTGCTCACGTTAGGATCTGGGCAATCTTCGCGTGAGGCCGTTGGGAGACTCGTGGCGACGCTCAGACCAGAACTCACGGAGTCAGAGGCGCGTGATCTTGTCGCTGTTTCGATGTACAGCAGTGTCTGTCACACCTCGAGCGAGTCGAACGAGATACGGGTACCGACCTTCAAGTGAGTCGAACAAGACACCGGCGCCGACCTTCAAATGAAGCCGAAAGGAAACCAAAAGTCGACGGCGACGACGGGTTCCTCGCTGCATTCGATACATTTGGCGTGGGGAACGAAGACGCGTTGAGAAGTTCTCGCGTCAATTCGAGCGACTTGACCGTTCTCACGCTGCTGAGCAGTGGAGGGTACGATAAGTTGTTCGTTGGTAGCCTCGACATCGAGGGCTCGGTACGACCTGTCGGTATCAAGCGGCTCGCCATCAGCGATCAGACCAAGGCAAATGCACTCATTATTGGCAAGGAGGTTTTGTGCATGATGAAGCTTCTCCATCCCAACCTTGTGGCGTTTGTCGGTGTCGAATGGACGAAGGAATGGGGAGCCCAAGTCTTGACGGCGTTCATGCCACACGGTGATCTGCGTACTGTACTCGACGCCGAACAACAAAAGCAAGACAGCGCGTGGCTCACGTGGACCGACTGGAAGTGCCAACTGGCGATCGACGTCGTGGATGCCCTCGTGTATATCGAGGAGAACACTACTTTGTGGTATGTGCAGACACTTACGGCCAGGAATGTGCTTCTGGAAACAGAGGGCGACACTGACGAAGGTTATGTCGGTGGCGCAAAGCTCAGTCTGTGCGCGGCAGCTCGCTCACGATGCCCCGAGGAGATCCACGAGTCGTCTCTACGATGGCTGGCTCCCGAGCTAGCGAAGGCTTCTTCACTTCGCAACAATAGTGCGACGAACTACTCGTTTGGCTTGTTTCTCACCGAACTCGACACGATGAAGCTGCCGTACCACAACGCTATGAACCCACGACGGCTCGCCGATGTCGGTTTTCAAGGTGCAGCAGCTCGTGAGCAAGGGCGAGTTGCGTCCGACGCTGTCTGAAGACTGTCCCGACTCCATTGCAGGGGTGATCAACCAGTTCCTGGTGCATTATCCGATCCATCGACCGAGTGCTGCGCAGTTGGCGTACAAGCTTCGTGCGATCCGCAACAACGAACTGTGAAGAGGGCTCTGACCATCCAAGTGCATAAGAAATAACTCCGATGCTGTGCTATCCTGGATATCTACAATCACATTGCATATTTACTGGTTGGATATTTGTATTTTCGAAGTGGCTTCACTATGCACCAGGCGGGCTGCGGATTCTTTGCTGCCACGCCTTGGCTTGTCTCGTGATTGCGATCTTGTCTTTCATCCGCATTGAACGGTGCTTTTCCTTGAGCAGATACGCGACGATTTCTACGTACCCGAGATGGCTCGCGTATTGCACGGCTGACCAGAAGACAGGCTCCTTCGATTCTCGCTCCACTTCCGCTTCCATGCGAGCGTCTACGACGTGGTCCTCCTCGTGGACCAACCCACACAGGAGCTCACACTCTTCCACATCGCCTTCGGTCTCACCGACGATGCAAATGTACGGGAACTCATTCACGTCACCCAGAAGCTTCACAAACTTGGCCGGTGCCTTGTTGAAACTCGACCGCGTGTCAGAAAACTCGATACTCGCCAGGAAGTCGCCTACTTCATTGTATCCGAGGCAATACGCGTATTCTGCAGCGCATAGTGACTCGTTGGTGGTTGCGGTAACTTGGAAAGCGCGACCAGCTACATGTACGACTGCTTGTCTCGTGGTCGTCAATCTCGCTTGGAATTCCCTCCAGGATCTGGCAGAACCGGGCAAGGTTCCCAGCGCATGCGTGGACAGCGAGGTGGTATGGAAACACAGAGTCGTCGTCCTCAAACACGATCGTCGAAGCTTGGTTTCCACGACTCTCTGCCGCTCCGTTGGCTCCCAGTCGCTCGGGCTCACGTTCCGCTGCCGGCTCGTTGTCCCCATTGTTGTCAGCCTGTTCCTCGCCCTTTTCGTCTTCAGATTCTGAGTCCGAGCTCATCGTCTCCACAGTGTTTTCTTGATACTTCCGCTGCCACACGACTTGATGGTCTAGAAGCTCGTCGTACGATTCCAACACCTCAACCGGCACGGCTGCTTGAGACGCAGCACATCCCACCTCGTCCAACAACGCATCGACCAAGGCGACTTCGTTCTTCAGTGACGACTCCAGAGTCTTGATGTAGTCGAGTCTACTTGCGTCCAGCAAGTCGTCCATCACCAGTAAGCTGTTCTTCTGGTACTCGGCCAGCAGCTCTGGGTGCTGCAACGCGATCTCCTCCCGTAAAAGCGTCTCAAAGTCATCTTTCGGGATCATCAGCTTCTCCAACTCGCTTTCCACCAGCGGTGCCAGTGCGTGTTCGACAGCAGCCTGTGTCAAGAAACTGACAATGTCAGTCTCACTGTACGCGAGTCCGAAGATCTCGATTGGATTTGTGAGGTCGATGACCACGTCAAAGGCCTCTTTCAGCACTGGCGCGAACACGAAGCCAGCCACAGATGCCAGCAATCCACTGACGCGCTTCATCCTCTTTGTCTTGTCTTCTTGGTTCAAACGTGACACGTACGAGCTGTGGAAATTGTGCAGCCCTTCAGCAACCGCGATCAAATTCTTCTCACTGTTCGTAAGCCGTTGTTGTAACTTGTCGACATGGTCGCTGAGACGGTTGCCGTGCGACACCAACTGGCCCATGAGAGTCTTCGCGACGCCAATTTGCGACTGGAGATGACTCACACGACTTCTCATGGCAAGGACGGCCGCTCGGTTGTCCTGCACCACAGCATGAACGTGGCGGATTCCTTCCACGATACGTCTTAGGCCTTGTTCATGGGCACCGAGTCGCCAATCGTGGTCGTGGACCTTTTTTGGAGCTCGACGACCCACTCCGCACTCTCCGTGTTCACTTTCTCTGCCTTTCGATCCAGCAAGTGGATGTCCGCAGGTCGTAGCCACGCATGGGTCTTGCAGTGATCCAATACGAGCTTGAAGAACACGCAGGCGTGGTCGTCAAAGACGAGCTTTTCGGCGACGACGTGGCTGAGCGCAGCGTTGACGACGGCCGCGCGTTTCGTTTCGTTGATGGATCTTGCGTCGTCAGCGAGCGATACGAGCGACACGAACAGCCTGAGATCGTACACAGACGTCATCAGCGGCACTAGTTCGCTGAGCTGGTCTGAAGTCGGTTAGGCGTCTATCATACTTAGCTGCTGAACGCATCCCTCGTTGAACTGCTGACGATTGTGGTACACGTTCAGGAGGAAACTGACCTCCTTCGAAAGCCTCTTGCCCACAACAGAGTATCCGGAGAGAGACTTGGCATCGATCGACGCACCACGCTGGAGTAGAAGCTGCAAGATACTCCTCTTGTCCATGGCGCTTGCTATACCAAGGGCCGTCGCCCCGTGGAAGTCTTCGGCGTTCACATCCGCGCCAAGGTCCAATAGCAGCTTCACAGTGGCGAATTCCCCCCCCACAACAAGCCCAGTGGAGCGCCGTCCAGCCACTGGCGTCGCGATCGTTTATACTCGCATCTCGATTCACGAGGAGCTCCATCATGTCCAAACGATTCAACATTGTAGCCGCTATGAGGAGTGTACGATCGTCGAAACCACGCGCGTCCTTGTGCGTGTCGATCCTCTTGAGCAACGCTGCAGTGTCATTTCTCGAGATCGCTCCGAAAACTGCCATCGTCGAGGATTCATAGCCGTCCAAAAGCTCAGCGATTTCTGTCCGGCCTTTTGCTCGCGCAATCATCAGCGCAGTTTTACCGTCTGTGTTAGTGATTGATAAACTCGCGCCAGCTTGTAGAAGCACTCGTACGACGCTCGCGTGGCCCCCCAACGTCGCCATCATCAGCCCCGTGGTTTCATTTGGCACGGTAAAATCCACAGAAGCACCACTGCTTGCCAACCTCTCCACAACTGCATCTTGGCCTGCAAGGCATGCTGATGTCAAGGCCGAAGAGCCGTCTTTGTTGACGAAGTCGATTTGAGCTCCGCCAACCAGCAGCGTTGTGACGACATTCACATGCCCATCATTGCCGCGATATGGAGCGCCGTCGCACCTTCATGGTTAACTTGATCTACACCGGCGCCTGCGTTTAGCAGTGTGTCGACAGTTCTGAGCTCGCCATGGCGGGAGGCGAGCATTAGGGCCGTCTCGCCGCGCGTATTCTGGTGATCAAATTTGGCACCGAATTCCAGGAGCTTCTCGTCGATGTTGGTCTTGCCTCGTCCGGACGCGGCCAGAAGCGCGGTATCCCCGTTGATCTCGATGGGGTCGACCATGGCGTTTGCAGCGACGAGAAACTCCACCGTGCTTTCATTGCCACATTGCGCAGCGTGGATCAAAGCGGTTTGCTTCTTGTCGTCGGCGCCGTTTACGTTGGCACCCGCACACAGCAGAAGCTTGACTGTCGCGAGATTGGCGAGTAATGACGCCGCTATGAGCGGTGTCCTCGACGTGAAGTCGGTGTGGTTGACGTTGGCACCCGCCGCTATCAGCACTGCGGCTACGATCGTGTGGCCGTGAGTAGCTGCGACCATCAGCGGTGACTTACCCCAGGAATTCACACAGTCGACAGGCACGCCACGCGCCAGATAACGCGACGCAAGCGCCGCGTCCCCCGCACGCGCGGCCGCGAATAACTCGGCTTCCATCTTGAGCTTCTCTCTTGACTGGATTCACGTCAAATGACTTGACTCTGAGAAGGGGAGACCGTGGAAAACCTTGAAGTGATCCTTTCCAAATCAGATGAGGTTTGAACCCATTTCAACAGTTCAAGTTAACTGGTTCTCCATTGTACTGTAACAAGAGAACGGAAAGAGGCTTCCTTGTCGATAGGAGCTCTTGGGAGTCATCAGCCTTTCATCCGAAGCATAGAGACTCTGGGAGCGCACGGTACAGGAGCTAGAGATCTAACAGGAATGGGTACATTGGTCACGATGGTCTCTCTTTCATAGTTGAGCGTCAAGGCGGGTTACTTGTCGGCACCTCTCAGAGGTTACGCTTGGCAGCGCGACGCCAGAGAAGCAGCGCGCCGACTGTGCGGAAGCAGAAGTTGATCGACAGTAAGATGAGGCAGTCGACGACGAGACGGTCCGTACGGATGTGGTTACTCGCTAGCACTGCGTCACCGGAGCCGAGGCGACAGGCTCCTGTTCCTGGCGGACAGGAGATGACGGGCACTTTCGTCCAGAAGGCGCGCATGAGTCCGTGGAAGCAGTACTTGATCGGTGAGATCTGCTGGAGCCAGACGAAGTACACGGGCGTCGAGTCACTGTTGATGAAGAGCCCTCCAAAGAGGAGGAACGGTAGCAGTAGCAAGATACCGATGGTCGGTGCAAGCTCGACTTGCTTGACTGCACAGGAGACCATGTAGCCCGAGCCCGTAGCTGTACTGGCGACCAGTACGATGAACAGGTAGAACGTGAAGAACATCTCGGCGTCGTTGTGGAAGCCCACGAGGTAGTAGCTCGGGATGAGGAAGAGCATCGGGTAAAGCAGCTGAAACGGTAGCTCACTCACGTTTTTGGCGAGGTACCAGCTGAGCACGTGGTACAGGCCGCCGTTGTGCTCACGCAAGACGAGTGGGATCTCCAGAGGCACGCTGATGAACTCGGGATTCGCCGAGAACATGAACTGGCTCACAGAGAGAAAGAAGAGCACGCCCGTGAAGTCCTGGATACCAGTCTGGCTCACAGTGAGCTGGAGGAACACGAGACCACAGACGAGTGCCATCACGATTGTCGATACGATGCGTGCTCGGAAGGCGACAGCGTCGCGGAGGAGACGAATGAGGTTGCGTCGGCAAAGGACACGAAGCTGAGTGGACAGATCATTGCGATGGGACTTGGACGATGTCTCGAAGATCGATGCATCCAAAGAAGGGACCGATGATGGGACGATGGTGTTTTCCATTCTGGCCCACGCGTCGCTCAGGGACTTGACGCGAGAAGGCGCGTCGGCGTCACCGTCCAGCACAACAAGCTGCTGCATGAAATAGTCGGCAGGGTTCATGAACGACGGGCAGTGGAGACCTTGAGCTGCGAAGTAGCTGACGCAGTCGGAGGCGCGGCCACGGAACGCCGTGCGACCGTCAACCAAGAGATGCAGCTTGTCAAACAGCATGAACACTGCACTGGCTGGTTGGTGGACCGTCGCGATGATCGTGCGACCCTTGCGAGCGAGGGCCAGCATTTGGCGGACCACCGTCTCAGCCATGAAGCTATCCAGCCCCGACGTCGGCTCGTCCACGAACAAAGTCGATGGATTCGTGAGCAGCTCGGTCGCGAGCGAGAGCCGCTTGCGCTGGCCTCCAGAAAGGCCCTTGACGTTGACGTCTCCAATGAACGAGTGGGTGACCGTGGTCAGACCCAACTCACTCACGATCTCAGCCACACGTGCCTCGCGTTCACTCTGCGGGACACTTGTTCCCATTCGCAGCTCGGCCTGGAGCAGCAAATGCTCCTGCACTGTGAGGTTCGCGTAAAACATGTCGTCTTGTAAAACGTAGCACGCTCTCTTGGTCAGTGCCGGTGTCCAGGACGAGCCACTGACTCGGACTGTGCCAGTGCAGGCGGCATTGCGATTGGCGATGCAGTCTAGAAGCGTCGACTTGCCGGCGCCGGACGGCCCCATGAGTACCAGGAGCTCTCCAGGGAGTGCCTCGCCGGAGACGCCACTGAGGATCTGCTTGTCGACAGGATGACCGGAGACCGGGTCCTTCGTCTTAACCGATAGGTGCACATCGTGCCACGTCACGGTGAGCTGGGGAATAGGCGAAGGCGCCTGTGGTGAGTCCACCTGCACGAGCGTGTACGGGGCCGAGTCGTCCGAGTGAGGGTGCGCCACAGCGGCAGTCGGCTTCATGGTGAAGTGGGAGACTTGAGTTCAGGAAGGCGAGTTGAGGAATGAAGCGAGTTGGTGGTGACGAGCGCATGATCTTGAAGTTTAGTATTTTGCGTGTTGCGTCATGCTCCCTTGCGGAGAAGTATGCAATGATGGAGGTTGATGATTGCAGCGCGTCCATGCAACCCAAGCTGATCCGAAGTTGAAGGCTAGCGCCCTCTCCCCACTTAATCATCTCTCAGAGTGGAGAAGAGGCCTGCATTGGATGCCCTTCTGGAGGTTGTTCATGCTGTCGAAAAGCCCCTTGGTTATCAAGATGCATACACTGAGAGACAAAGCAGCATGTAATGATAGAGGTTGTTGATTCCATACTTCGAAGTACTTGGGTACAAAGCGAAGAGCTCCTCGCCTTTATCATTTTTCACAGTCGAATCGTCCAAGGTTCAATGCATGAATGCAGGTTGTTGATGCGCTGAGCAACGAGGTTTTTTCACCACGGTCTCACTTGGGGCAAACATCATTCCATCGCTGGAAAGGACATGACTCCATCAAAGCGCAAGCCCACGACGACTACGCGGAAGGAGGAGATCGCGGCTCTCCGGAAAGAGCTCGACGCACTGCGAGCGCAGTGGCGGAGAGAGAGGTGCCGGCTCCGCGTACGGTCTGCTCGTCCGCCGTCTCAAGAAGCAGCCAGCAGCAACGACAGATCGGTCACCAACGCGGTCGAGTCACTGCGTCTTCGCACTGCTGTGCACACACAGCACGTGCACTTCGCCGAGCTTGCTGGCCTTCTAAACGCTGAGCAGGTTGGTCATTATCCCTTGGTCTTTTGTAGTAACCATTCATCCGCTTATCTCCTTGGCTGGATGATAGATCGCCCAGCGGCATACGCCACTTCACATCCCACTCCACCTCACGAACGACGCGGCAGTTCGACGTGAGACGCTGCTGCAGTGTCTACCACAGAAGATCGCCGACGCCAGGTCCTTCATCTTGCGCCGCTCAAACGCGCTGGATCTCCGGCAGCCTTTCTCGTCTCGAGAGCAGTTTGTGGATCCAGCGTCCGGTGATCTTTGTGTCGTGCATTTTGACGTCACGCCGTTTGCTGGTGTCGACAGCGTCTCGAAGGTGGACGATGCCATCCGATACTGGGCAAACAACATGGAGATATGCATTTCAGAGCTACTGGGCAGCGTCGCGATCCGAGAGGACACCGAGGACGACGACTCGACACAGCGAGGGGAAGGTATCTGCTTTCAGCGCCGCATTGTGTCGTCGGAGGCGAGTGGTGCCACGATCGAGGCGAACCAGGCCATCTTCCGCCAGGCTCTGGGCGAGGACGAAGTTCTGCTGGCTATCCAAGGAGTAGACACCGACGAGCTGTACCCGTACTACCCAGGTGAGAGGGTTCGACTGGAGGTGACAGGTGCCATACGCATCTGCAAGCCTGCGGACGATGCCTGTGTGACGATGACGCGATGGGCCACTCTACGGCTACATGCAAGCTCTTACTCGACGCTGCAGCAGCTCCAGCAAGTGCTAGCAGAAAGCACGAGTCGTTGGTTTGACGTTGTCACGAGAGTGATCCATGAACGCCTGTACCAGTGATGGCTCGATATTTTCCATTGTTCAAATGGCAGCATCATTCTGAAATATCATCTTTTACAGTACAATTAAAGGACTCCATCGATGAGCAAGTGGAGAAGATCGCGGCACTATAGAAGGAGCTCGAGGCTCTTCGATCGCAGTGGCGCTGCAAGAGATGCTGGCTGTGCTATGTGCTGGTCCTCAGCAACGCGCAGGATTTGGATCTCTTTCAGGGTGCACGTTGACGCTTGAGTAGGAAGTCCACGATCTCGTCGTATCCAAGATAGTTAGCGTACTCCACTGCAGACCAAGATACCGTCTCACTGCGTTCTCGCACGACGTCGGCTTGGATTCGTTCGTGGATGGAGTGGCCCGTCGGGTCCATGATTCGACACAAAAACTTGCACTGCTCGACATCCCCACGAGAGAAATCCACGTTGTGAATGTACCAGTACGCGAAGATCCCAACTTCCCCCAGAAGCCGAACGGACTGTGTCAAATTGAGGAGATACTGCAGTCTCGCTCTCGCCTTCCTCCTGCTGCATTCGAGCAGCAAAAGGCGTACTCGACCGCAGACAGTGAATCACGAGCGGACGAGACAAAGTGAAGAAGCATCGGCATCTTGGCTGTTGCATTGTCTTCGTTGCTCACGAGCACTTCCAGCAGTATGCGGTTAGCTTCCAGGTCACCGTGGCTTTTTTGGACCGCGACGTGAAACGGAAGCGAGTCGTTTTGACCGAGAAGCATGACGGTGGCATCGGCACTGGCGGCGGCAGCAGCTGCACTCGTGGCTTTGGCACATCCAAGCTGGTCGCCGCTTGTACTCTTGTTTCTTTTTCTTCGACTTCTTTCTCTTCTTCTTGCTCGTGGCTGTTTACACAGACCCCAACACCGCGGTGTCAGGTGACATCAAAGTATGACGCCTCTCAGCCAGCAGCGCCTCCGCGACGACGGTCTCATCCACACACGAAGTCTCTCGCACCATCAACTTCTGGAATGTCGCTGTGATCAGCGGCACCAGTGCGAGCAGCGTTTCCTCAGCGTCTGTCAGCTCAGCGTCTTCACCATCGGACTGAGGGGGAAGAGTCCTGGAATCGTCTCCTTTCGTATCCGAGTTATGAAGCAATGCCTTCACCTTTTCCGTATTGCCGTCCTCGCACGCCTGGCGCAATGCCTCTCGCTGTGTGGCGTCCAAGCTTAGTGTTCCCCAGTCGGCGCCACGGTCTAGAAGCGTCTGCATACTGCGGAGATTGCCCGCTTGGGCCGCGTAATACAGCGCCGTCAATCCCGCGTCATCCCTCGTTTTCACATCTTCCACTGCCGTTTGGCTTGTCCTTAGCAAATGCGTCAGCTCTGTGGACGTTGACGCGTTGCTCGCCGCAAGATGGAGAAGCATGCGGCCGTCCGATGTCTTGTGGTTTGTGCCGGCGCCTTGTGAGTCCACATCTCGCACCGCGTCGAGATGGCCGTGCTGGGCCGCGATCATGAGTCCCGTGAGACCCTCATGAGTGTCCGCTACGTCAATATGAGCGTCGATGTTGATCACCATGCGGATGAGCCGCACGTCGCCGGCTTCACACACGTAGTCCAGCGCTGTGCGACCGAAGGCGTCGATGGTATTGATGTCCTCGTGAAGATTCAAGTGTTGTGGAGCGGCTTGGTCACGACCACAGCGTCGCCGCATCCTACGTCGGTACTCTTCGCGAGGCCGTCACTCGATCTGACGCCTGTAGATGACGCATTTACATGCGCATCCACCGCCATTCGCGGCT
>JAADXE010000951.1:0-13165 GCA_023337545.1 Pythium coloratum | reverse complement strand
TACTGGCGCTGCTGGGGCACGATGAGCCACGCGACTTGGAGGGATGGCAACAGCTACATGACGAGCTGATGCGTCAAGCACGAGCCGCGTTCAAGCACATGCAGAGGCTCAACCCTGAGTTCTGGAAGACCATCCTGAGGCCTCACCGAATCAAGACTATGGCGAAGTACACGCACGGATGGCAGTCGCGAGATGCGATGAAGCCGTGGCTGGAGCCGAACGTGATGGTGTGGAGAGACGCACTGGAATTTCTGGAGCAAGAATGGAAGACGCTCACGCCAAGCCAGCAGAAGTGGGGAGAGTGAGAGTCGTCACTGGAGGAGTGAAATAGTAGCGTAGTGTCGCTTGAATGGTATTTTTGATATGTTGAATATCTGTTGGCTCATGAGATTCGCACAAAACATGGATGCGTGATTCAAAGAAACTTACCGAGAATGGAGATGAGTTGGACGGAACCATGACGAACAGCACTCGTCTGCGTCGCCTTTCTGCAATCACTTGATCTCCTTGAGCTGCTTGGTCACGAACGCCTTGGCGCTTGGATCTTCCAGCCACACGCGTGCGTTCACCATCAGCAACTGGCGCACTTCGCCCTTGTCGCCCATGGCGTAGTACGGAGCCATGGGCTCCCTATCGACGCGCACTGGATCCATCATGGCCTTCCAAAAGTGCTTGTTCTTGGTGTGGACGAGCTTGAACGCCTTCTTGGCTTGCAGCGTCAGCTTCTTCTGCAATGCTGCGCGTTGTTCCGGTGCCGCTGTGGTGCTGGGAAGTTCAGAGGACGCTAGAAACTGCTTGAGACTGTCGTCGACTGGCTCTGGCATCGCCTTGTCTCCACTACCACTGTCCGCCACACGCTAGGCGTTCATCTCATCCATCAGCGTCTGCGCGAGCGACGCCTTGATGAAGGCAAGTGCCGCCAAGTGGTGGAGGCTGTTGCTCCAGGCGTACGTTCCATGCGGATCGCACGTCGCCCACCACTTGAAGTCGTAGCACTCCTGCAGCTTGCCCAAGTGCAGCATGAGTGCTGGAATGACCTCACGGAAGCCCATACCGTCGGAACGCGCGAGTCTCAAAGCATCTAGCCCTTCACGCAGCGCCTCCGTGATGGCGCTGTGTGTAGCGGCGTCTGCGAGTGCCTCTACCATCGCGAACTTCGCGTGCATGTACGGCCGCGTCTCTACCATGCGCCAGAAGTGGCCGACGCCTTCCACGAACAGATCGCCGTCCTCCGTGTCGCGGAGCTTGTCGACCTCGGCGCGTAGCTCCTCGCGCGCCTGATGCACGGCCTTACACGCGCGCTTATGGTACTTGAAGTCCTCTTTCTGGTGTTCGCGACTGCAGTAGAGAGCTACGTTGCAGCGCGCGCATTTGGACAGCTCCGTCGTGCGGCTGCAGCCGTTGCATTTCGCGAAGAGTCCCATTGTGTTGGCCGCTGAGTGACATTTTGGGCTGTACCCACTGTCACTATAATGAGGTACTGAAGAACTCTTTCGCAGAATCTGGAATGACATGATCCCGATTTGGACCTTTAGCATGTGTTTTGTTTACAAGTATGCTTTATACAGTACGAGGTTAGCAACGTTCGACAACTCGCTGAAGATTGAGCCTGTCCCGCACAATCCAATTGAGCGATTCCCGCCACAATAATGGCGCCACCAAAGCCGGAATGCAACGTGTGCTGCGTGCGCGCGAGCGACACCAAGCCTTTGTCCAAGTGCGCGCTGCCAAGTCGTACTGTACTGCAGTCGCGACCACCAGAAAGAGGACTTCGACGACCACAAACGCTGCTGCCGGGAGCTCAAGAAGGCGCGCGACAAGCTCGCGCAGGAGGAGACAGATCTACGCAACTTAGAGCCCGACATGTTCACGCCGGAGGATGTGTTCGAGGCCAGCGTCGGTCAGTTCTGGGGCATCCACTCGACGCGGCCGTTCATGCGCGCGACGATGGGCGTGCTCCAGCGGCTCATGACGTCCGGCACCCACGCGGCGGCGACCGCAGCGGTGGCGGAAGCGTTGGACTGCCTGCGATACTGTCGTGGAGACAACATGGGCATGCGTGATGGTGTTCCGTCACTGATGCTGCAGGCTGGTAAGATCCAGGAGTGCTACGACTTTGTCAAGTGGTACGCGACCGAGGGCGAGCGCGGCGACTACGACTGGGGCGACATGGACTTGCCGTACTTGGATATCCACGGCGCCGACATGACGGAGGAGATCGACGAGCTGGAGAGCTGCTACTCGGTGTTCTCATTGGCTGCGCTGACGTACGTGAAGATGACGCTAATCAAGGAGGTAGAGGACGCGATCTACGCCCACAAGGTGGCCGCCAGTGCGGATCTGCCGGCGCCTGTGAGCGACTCGCTCGCCCAGTTCTTGAAACCAGCGGCTGATGATCAACCGCAGAGTCTGGAAGATCTCCAAGCGCTGCACGCCAAGCTCACGAAGCAAGCCAAGGCGGCGTTCAAGCTCACCCACGCTCGGAACGCGAACTACTGGCCTTGTGTGCTGGACCCGGCACCGCTCATGATGGACAACGGCCCGGGTTACTACACTCCAGGCGACCGTAACGAGATCAAGCAGTGGATCCTACCGAATGCCCAGCTCTGGCAGGGAAGCAAGCCGTTCATCGAGAAGCTGCTGGCCGAGCTGCGACGCAAGTAAGTAGGATCCGATGATTAGCCTCTTGCTTTGATTAGTCTCGGCTAGCCTCTTGTGTTTGAGTTTGTATCTGCATGGGCAAAACTTGCGTAATGACCACTATCCATGCCGCCTTTCTCACAGTGCCCATCTCCATTGAATCCTTACAAATTGAAGTGAGCCACTGGCTCCACGGCTTCTTTCTATGGGTCACTCGCGCAATCAATGGACACATTGAGGAATCGTGATGATGGCAATCCCCAGTGAGGATCACCATCTGACGACTGGTTCTCTCGCTCGATCACAATCCAAAAGCTCGTCCAGCAAGCAGCCATGCAACGCAGACTCGCGGGCGTGTTCCTCTGCCTTCTAGGCGTCTCCATCGTCTCTGCATTGCAAGCGTCGCCCACTCCGGAACGAGCAGTTCACGTGTACGAGAAGACCTTGTCGCCGTACACGACGTACGACTACGGTTCCTGTGACACAAGCGACCTGCGCGATGCCTTAAACACGAGTGAGATGCTCGACTGCAAAGAAAAAACGACGTTCTTTTGGGAGGGCGACTCGCTACCGACGCTCGCGCAGCGCAAGGAGCTGTGCAACTGCACGGACGTAATGGACGATCTCGAGCTCTCGTACATTCCGCGCTGCTCGGTCTTCAAAGACAGGATGACGATCTCGCTCGCGGTGTTCATCTCGTACTCGTTTGGGCTCTGTGATTACACGACGACGGTCTCGAGGCCTCAGGAAAGCACGCCAAGTACGTGCCTTCTTCAACCAGCCTTCTTGCAATGGTCTTTTTAACTAAATTTGATGGTCTTTTTGCCCTCATAGGCCCGACGACCAAGGAGAAAGAGGAATCAACATCCAGTGCGCCGATGATCCTTGGCATCGTCGGTGGAGTCGTGGCTTGCATTATTATCGCCTTTATTGCAGTGAAATGCGGGAAAAAGCGTCAGCCTGAGTCCATCGGAGCTGTTCCCACCAAAGGTGACCCAGAGCAATCGGAGGACGACGACTACGTCGTCCACGCCACGCCGCTCTCGCCGATGACCGGGTATCCGACGAGTGACTACATCTCCGTGGTCGCCTCACCAAAGACGGAAAGGACCAACGACACCAGCACGACGAACAACTCGTCCAGCAACAGTCGTGCTTCCAGCAGAAACTCCAGTCAGCAGCAGAACGTGAACTCTTCAGCCAGAAGTGTACCGGTCGTCGACGACAGAGGGGACACAGGCTCTCGTTCCTCTAGTGGCGGTCGCTCGTCCAGCGGGCAGTCTTCGCAGCACAGCGCGCGGTCTGCCGTGCGTACAGCCCCGACACCGAAGCTGGCGATGTGGGACGATCCAGTGATCATGGCGGTGCGAGTTCCACTTTCTACGGTCTTTTTCGGACCACTCGTGGCTCAGGGTGGATTCGGCGAGGTCTACAAAGGCACGTACAGAGGTGAGACCGTCGCTATCAAGCAGCTTCTTCCAGCGAGACGCAAGGATCTCGTTCAGATCGACGCGTTTCTCAGTGAGATCAAGCTCATGGCGTCGCTCGACCACGAACGTATCGTGCGGTTTATCGGCGTGGCGTGGAACTCGCTCAGTGAGGTGTGTGCGGTGACCGAGTACATGGAGAACGGCGACCTGCGGTCAGTGATCTCACGCTGGGATGCTGAGGAACAGCGTCCGCTGGGCTTTGATGCTGACAAGATCAAGATCGCACTCCACGTCGCCCACGCACTGACCTACTTACACTCGTTGCAGCCTGTGGTGGTGCACCGAGACCTCAAGTCGAAGAACATCCTGCTGACGAATACTTACGACGCCAAGCTCACGGACTTTGGTGTATCGCGAGAGCGAGCCGACAGTACGATGACTGCCGGCGTGGGGTCTTCCTTGTGGATGGCACCAGAGGTGATGATGGGCGAGCGATACAACGAGAAGGCGGACGTGTTCTCGTATGGCGTGGTGCTTTCGGAGCTGGACACGCAGCAACTGCCGTACGCTGACGCCAAAGCAGCCGCACCAGACCAGAGACTCCCCGACTCGGCGATCCTGCAGATGGTCTCACTTGGGCGGTTGAGGATCTCATTTTCAGAGCATGCCAACCAGGGACTGGTCGAGCTCGCCTACGACTGCGTGCAAGTCGACCCCGAGAAGCGACCGACCATTGCAGAGGTGTTGTATCGCGTCCACCAGGCCTCCCGTCGTGACTAGTAGCCTGTGCAAGTGGATTGTATGGTCATGTGCGTACACGATGGTTGTATCGTGCGTATCTTGGGTGTAACGGGTACTAAGTACGAATCGTAAAATCCCACATTGTCGACTTATTTTATATGAAATATTGAAGGCAATCAGGTTTAAGTAAGAGAGTGATCCCACAACAATCAAATTGACTACCACGGTATATATACGTTTACGCAGGATATGTACTTCGAGGTCGTTCAATGTAGTGTTCTGATCGTGAGGCTGTCCACAGTGGCCCTTGTGGAATTTTGTTGTTGTTTGGTCAGACAACCTTCCGTGCACCTTCCTGGACGCAAGTCGCACAAACCTGTGGTGGTGCGGTGACTTGTTGCGGTGAAAAGCCACTCTGGAGTGGTACAGTGGGTGAGTTTTTCATGATGAGCACCTGGCAGTCAGGCGCCAAGCCTTGGCTGGGGACTCGCTGGACATAGGCGTGTGGACGTGCTGTCCACGAAGCTTCGATGCCTCATAATCCAATTCTTCGAGGCCAAGAGACAACCTACGGTGACAAGAAGCGAGAAAGGGGTCAGCGATGCGGATCTACAGTATCACCTTGGTGTTGGCGGCGTCGCTTGCATCGACACTCTTAGCGTCAGCTCCAGCACGCGAGATCCCCATTCACGTGGAGCCCGCTGTCCCCGGCGTGGCGTCCAACTACTACCCACTGTGCTCGACGCTGCACAACTCGGTGTTTATGATGGCGACCGGCATCATGTTCGCCACCTGCGAGAAGAAGGCCCCGTATAACTGGGAGGGCGACTTCCTGCCGACGACTGTGGAGCGTCAGCAGCTCTGTAGCTGTACGACGCTGATGGACATGATTCAGCGAGTGCCTGTGCCACGGTGTTCGCTGTACAAGGACGGCCAACTGCGATCATACGCACAGGTTCTTCAGTATGCCTTCGGACTGTGTACGCTGGGCAGCTCTGGCTGGACAACAGGCGCGGACGTGGCTGACATCATCTTCGACTCGGTCACGTCAACGTCGAACCAAGATAGTACCGGGACTACAACAGGTGCGTCATGTGAGACCTACAGAAATCGACTTTGCGCTAACTGGAGGTTGATAATGTAGGGACTGACGCGGATTCGAAGGCAAAAAAGACTAGTTCCAGCAGCTCCAGCAGTTCCAGTAGCTCTAGTAGCTCTAGTACTAGTAGCAAGATACCGCTGATCGGAGGCATCACTGGTGGCGTCGTGGCTTCTGCGGCTGGAGGGTACGGAGCCAAGAAGTGGAAGGACAAGAAGGAGAAGAAAGACGGCGACGACGATGATTCGAGTGACGATGGAGACGAGGATCGAGATATCGAAGCAGCAGTACCGGTATCCGAGCCGCCGTCACCGTTGGTGAGCTCCACCAGGAGCTCCACGCATTACACGGCATCGGCGATCTCGCCCAAGGCTTGATTGGGATTAAATCGACTAAACACGAGTTTTTGACCCAAAACGATTGTAAAAAGACCATCACCTTGGCTGATTGCTGAGTGCTGGTCGTGTACCCAACGTCACCGTTCTTCCCAACCAATTTTTCAGCTTACCGGTTCAAGGCAACTGATGCGGAGCCTGTCAGGTGCTTCAATCGTTGATCTTGAGTCAGTAATGCTTCATGTTTTCACCCTGTTCCTGTGGCTCGCTATTGAACAGACCGAGAGGCTAAGCTAACTGCTGAGCGGGGCGCTGAGGATGGGTCAGCAACGCGTCCTCCACCAGCGACTCACACCCGTCCACCCCCAGCAGCAAGTTCGTAAGCTGACGGTCTCACTTCCGTCACCAACAGCCCTCACAACCCGATTCGACCTCCACTCGTCAGTCATGCGAGTTTCCTGCTTCTTGCTGACGCTTCTGCTTGCAGTCGTAGCCTGTGTAGCTGCCTCCACGCCAACACTTCGAGGACCGACTCGCGACGTCCCCATTTACGAGGAGACGGCGTCCCCAGGCACGGCCTCGAACTATTACCCGCTGTGCTCGACGGTGGAAAACTCGGCGTTTGCACCAAGATCGCGTACGCGTCTAACGAATGCGCTGCCAAGACATCATACAACTGGGAGGGACTGTACTCGCCCACGACCGCCCAACGTCAAGAGCTCTGCAGCTCCACACTGCTGATCAGCCAGCTTCAGCAAGTGCTGGCGTGCTGATCTCCTACAGCCAGGTCATCAAGTACGCGTTTGGACTGTGTAGCGTCAGCGGCTCGAGCTCATCCACGACTGCCGCTGACTCGAATTCAGCAACTACGAACAACGTAGCGACTGGTACGCTGACTTGGCTGCCTCGTCACTTATGATGAGATAGATTCGAAACAAATTCACTGACTGATATCTCTTTGATCTGTTGTAGAAGTGGACACCAAGACCAAAAAGTCGAGCAGCAGCAAGGCGCCTGTGATCGGTGGGTTCAGCGGAGGCGTCGTGGCGTCGATTCTTGGGGCGTTTGGATTCAAAAGGTGAAGAAAAAGAACGCAGCGGCTGAAGCGAGCAGCGAAGTGGACGCTAGCAGCACCTCTGAGGTCCAAGCTAAGAATCTTGCAGCCGAGCCGCTGTCGCCTCTCGCAAGCTCCAGCAGCTCCACGCACTACACCAAGGCATAGGTCGTGTCAAGACATCCTCCTCTTTTATTAGCTTGAGCTAGCCCCTTGAACAAATTAGTCCGGAAGATTAACCTCGTAAGTGCACGGTTTTAACCTTCCTCCTGAGCTGACCACAGTGTCTGATTTGCTGAGTGTGCCGCTGAACGGATGACGCCTTGGATTCAGCGGCACTTCAGCACTTCTTCCTCAGAACGAACATAGTAACGATATAGCGTACACTGTTCACCCAGCAGCCAAACCGCTGCCTTCCCTCCAGCATCCACCTTCGTCTCACGCGAGGGGGGTCCTTCTCACTTACCAATCCTCCTGTCTCTCATCATGCGCAGCTTCCCCGTCTTGCTCGTGGCTCTGCTGTCAGCAGCAACGCTCTCAGCGTCCACGCCGACACTACGCGTCCCTGCGCGAGTCGTTCCTGTCTATGAGGAGACTGCTGCGCCAGGCATGCCTTCCAACTACTACCCACTGTGCGCGACACAGGACAACACAGATTTCGCGCTGGAGATCAACGACGCATCGACCGAATGCGCGATGAAGACGTCGTACGACTGGCTCGGTCTGTACCTGCCGACTGCCTCGGAACGCCGAGAGCTGTGCAGCTGCACGCAGCTCATCAAGCAGCTCCAAGAGGTCGTCGTGCCGCGCTGCTCCCTGTATAGAGACGGCACGCTGTATTCGTACGGCCAGGTCATCAAGTACGCGTTTGGTCTGTGTAACGTAGGAGGAGGCTCGAGCTCCTCCACGACCACCACTACGACGACGACGACAACTACACCGGCAGCGACCACGGACATTGGCTCCTACACGTTCGCACCATCGCCGACCAAGAACTCGTATACTGCTACGACTTCGACGCCCCAGAGCACAAGTGCTTCAGTCTTCAACGACGACTTTGGTAAGTCCTAATCACGGGGAATTTAACACTGCTGAATCGCTAGCTGAGCGAATGTTCATACAGATCTGGACGTGAAGACCAAGAAATCCAAGAGCAAGGCTCCATTGATCGGCGGTATCATCGGTGGTATTGTGGTCGTTGCGGCGGCGGTGTTTGGTGGACTCTGGTGGAAGAAGCGAAACGCAGACGACGAATCCAGTGACGACGACGCAGACAGCGGCGATATCAAGACCGTGGCTACGGACATGGCGCCGCTGTCACCACTGGACAATTCCACAGCGTTGGCATTCCCATACGCGAAGGAGCTCACGCCCAAGGCCAACTCGACCACGACATCGAGCACCACCGGCTACACGTTTTAGGTGATCGGTGGATTAGCTTAGTATCGTAGACGAGACGACTTAAAGCTAATTGCGCGATCCTTGAAGCTACCGAACAGCCGGTTCATCGACAGTCCATTGCGAGACGTTTCGCTGTCGATCTGCGTGGTTACATCAGGTGTCGGAACCCTTTTCTTTGAAGTGTTGCAAGAGTAAACGCACCCTCTTCTGTGAAGTGGCAAGAGTGGGGTGCATTTACTAACCTCAAGGTGAGTTTAGTCACGTCCAGAAGCCGTCATGGATAAAATCTTCCAACGGTCATCACCTGCTCACATCCGCTTCGAAACAACGCCGCAATCCGCGAGGCCATTCGCGATGGCTGCTCAATTGGGTTCAAACTGACCACATGGCGTTCTTCCTTGAAGTGAGCACGCCACACACTGGCCACTTGATGCTGTGTTTGTTGGAATTCCACAACAAAACGCCAACTAAACAACAACCTCTTCCACACAAACCAAAGTAAAAAAAATGTTCTGTTGGTGATCGTTCACTAAAATCGGTTATCGAATTCCACCCAGTTTTCGTTGGGAAACCAAGAGCTCCAGTCGCCAACACCAAGAAAAGCTAATCAGCCGCCATGCGCCGCTACTTCCTCTGCCTACTGGCGGTCGCAGCCACCATCCTCACCACCACAGCGCACGCGTCTACGCCTGCGCTGCGCGTCCCCACGCGTGCGGTGCCTGTGTACGAGGATACCGCCGCGCCAGGCGCCTCCAGTCTCTACACGCTGTGTTCTCTTCAGGACAATACGGTCTTCGCCAACACGATCCTCTCGGCATCCAACGAATGCGCGTACAAGACGTCGTTCTCATGGACTGACGGCAGTCTGCCGACGACTGCGCAGCGCAAGGAGCTGTGCACGTGCACGCAGCTCATGAAGCAGCTGCAGACGCTGACGGTGCCACGCTGCTCGCTGTATCGAGGAGGCCAGCTCGTGTCGTACGCGCAGTTCATCGCCTACAGCTTCGGTCTGTGCAACGTCGACGGTACGATCGCTTCCAGCACTACGACGACCACTGGCTCTGGAAGTGGCAGCAAGATCAGCTCCTCGACGGCGACGTCGAATTCCCCTTCGACCGACGGATCCACAAGTAAGTACTAATTAGCTTAGTCTCTTGTGCGAGGGTTAAAGTACTAATTTGGTGATGCTAGCTGGGGAGGCGAAGAAGTCAAGCAAGGCGCCGCTAATCGGCGGGATCATCGCCGGTGTCGTCGTGTGCGTCATCATCGCGTTCTTCCTTGGCCGCCGCCGCCGTACGCGACGCAAGAGTGACGCAGAACACGCCGTGACCGACCACGACGTCATCCAGGCCATGCCGCTGTCGCCGATAGAAAGTACAGCCACGAACACAGTGTACACGGCGACGCCCCTCACGCCAACCACCGACAGTCGCAAGAGCTCCAAGTCGACCAAGGCCTCGACAGCCAACAAGACAGTCACACAGAAGACTAGTGTGTCGACTGGAGGATCAGGAGGCTCTGGTCGCCCCGTGCGAGCGTCAGAACTGGGCATGTGGGACGACGCGACGATCATGGCTGTGCGGATCCCACACGATACCATCTTCTTCGGGCCACTTCTGGCTCGCGGTGGGTATGGGGAAGTGTACAAGGGCACGTACAAGGGCGAGACGGTCGCCATCAAGCAGCTTCTGCCCGAGAGACGCAAGGATCTCGCTCAGATCGACGAGTTTTTGGGTGAAGTCAAACTCATGGCCTCGCTGGATCATGAACGTATCGTGCGGTTCATCGGCGTGGCCTGGAACTCGCTCAGTGACGCGTGCGCTGTGGTCGAGTACATGGAGAACGGGGACTTGCGGTCGGTTCTCACACGTTGGGAAAACGAAGAGCAGCGTCCACTGGGCTTCGACGCTGACAAGATCAAGATCGCACTGCACATCGCCCACGCGCTGACCTATTTGCACTCGTTGCAGCCTGTGGTGGTCCACCGCGACCTCAAGTCGAAGAACATCCTGCTGACGAATACTTACGACGCCAAGCTCACGGACTTTGGTGTATCGCGAGAGCGTGCTGACAGTACGATGACTGCCGGCGTGGGGTCTTCCTTGTGGATGGCACCTGAGGTGATGATGGGCGAGCGATACAACGAGAAGGCGGACGTGTTTTCGTTCGGCGTGGTGCTGTCAGAGCTGGACTCCCACAAGCTTCCGTACGCGAATGTGAAGGAGACGAACTCGGATCGTAAGATTCCAGACTCGGCGATCCTGCAGATGGTCTCCCTTGGTCGTGTGCGAGTCGCCTTCTCGCAGTATGCGGACCAAGACCTCGTGCAGCTAGCCTACGACTGCGTGGAGGTGGATCCAACGAAGAGACCGACGTCAGCGGAGGTGCTTCACCGCGTCCACCAGGCATCCCGGCGGTCTCTATGATGCACCATTCGAAATCGTCACCAGAAGGACATGGATGCTTCAGGGTAGCTCGCTGTTTCTTGAGATTGGTCGAGATTTGCAATCTCGTTCTGCTGGTATCGGTCATGTGATACAGATACTTTCACTCGCGAAATGCATCATCACAATAGTTATGTTCAGGCTCACACCAACTGGATTTGTGCCCAGCAAACCGAGTCACGCGCACACCGCTAGTAGATTTCGTTTACAGGATACATGCAGCAGCAAGACATACCGCATTAGATAGATGAGACAGGTTGCTTCGTGCAGAACAGGCTGAGTTCCCTTCAACCCTATCGACGGAGCAGCACACGCAAACTTGATTTTAAGTTCGGCGCAGAGGATGGACGACGAGACAAGACGCACGGCGACTGTGAGCGATTACTCTGAGTATGTATGTCAACGTCCACAACCAGATCAGATGCTATCATCATGAGGAGAATCTCATGACTTGGACGTCGCCTTCACCAACGTAGGAACGGTTGTAGCCGCCAAAAATGTGCTATCATACAGTAGTGCACAGTGTAAGTATTGTGTCCGCTGGCCTACTTTGATGAATTGTAGTGGTCAGAACTGTGCATATGTAGCGCCTCGGACGAGTGCGGTGTGGAACTGGACGACTCCTGACGGAAAACAGAGGTGCGATTGCCAACACTTGGAGGACTCGACTATCGACAGAACGGTATCGACTAAGCTGTAGGCATGGAACGGACACTCACGTATTTGTCGCATTCAAGGTTGCTCGCAGTTGCTTGAAGCAAGAAGCCGACTGGGCGGTGTCCAGACGCGAACCTCGTCCGAGCAGCTGATACTATCCTAGCGCCAGTTTTGCGTTTGTTGGCTTCGTGGCCCTGCGGTCCCGTAGTTTACTACACACTTGATGTTTTGCTCAGGCGGTCCCTGGATCGCTGAGTTGCAGATGACACACGCAGCCTGGCGAAGTTGTAGGATCCGTGCAGTCGGCGAACTCCTCCTCCGCTGTCCCGACTAGTCCGAATCCACGTGGAGTCACTTATCCAGTGCCCACAATCCGATTTTCCGCGCTACTGAGACACCATTTGCACGCGAAGACGCTTTGGCGCATACGCTCACACGTACAGATTGGCTGACCATGCTAGCATCTACCATGCAAACGCTGTGGATGCTGTTCATGATTGCGTTGGCGCCCACGGCTTCAGCTCACACATTTAGACGGGCCGAGGCTGCTCCTTCACGGGAGATCCCGATCTTCGAAGAAGACGCAGTTCCTGGTGTGACAGACTCGCCATGCACGACAGCGAATACGGCGGCTTTTCTGGAGACGATGGAGGCCGCATTTAACGACTGCGCGAAGTACACCGACTACTCATGGTTCAGCTATTATCTGGCCACGGAAGCTCAGCGTGACCAGCTATGTGATTGCTCGATGCTCGAGATCCAGCTCCAGCAAGTCGCTGTGCCTCGTTGCTCCCTGATCAAGAATACTAACAAGGTATCGTTGGCCGCATCCATCCAGTACGCGTTCCAAGACTGCTACTTCACCACACCCTCGCCAACCCCGCCGACGAACACGCCCTCGAACCCCCCGACGACAACCCCAACGACCCCACCCCTCACGCCGTCGACTACCCCAACGACCAAGCCGGGTACGTACGTTGGTGGCTCGTGAATAGCGTGTAGTCGCGCCGATTATTGAAACGATTGTGTAACACTGTACACGCAGATCCGTCATCCAAGGCGCCCTTGATAGGTGGGATCACTGGTAGCGTTACCGTGTGTGCCATGATCGCGTTCTTGCTCTGGAGACGTCGTCGAAGCCAACGAAAAAATTATGAGGATCTCGCAATGGCTGAAGGCGAAGGCGTTAATACCACCGTCTTGTCGCCGATAGGACGTATACACACTCACTCGGCGATCGCGTACAAAGCAACGCCGCTCACGCCAATGACCGACAGTCGCAAGAGCTCCAAGTCCGCCAAGGCCTCGACAGCCAACAAGACAGTCACACAGAAGACTAGTGTGTCGACTGGAGGATCAGGAGG
>JAADXE010000950.1:0-13204 GCA_023337545.1 Pythium coloratum | reverse complement strand
ATACCCTCGCATCGTCACGCCGCAGTACAAGAGCGTTCGCCCGCACAGCTCGTGGCTCGATCATGTGCTTCCGCAGGCCATCGCCAAGTACGAAGGCACTGAGAGTCATCGCGTGCTGGAGGCGTGGCTGCGCACGAGTGCGTCACTCGATCGCGATGGGAAGCCCGGACGCGTCTACCGCCAGATTGTGCATCGCGTGAGCGAAGCGGCCGCGTCGTTTGGACGTATGGATCTACTGCAGTGGCTCCACGAGCTCCAAGTATCCAACAGCTTCACGCCAGAACAGCAACGGCGACTCGTTCTGCTGTCTGCTCACTATGGCAATGCAGGAGTACTTGATTGGGACCAATCAACGTTTGGCCGGACTGCCACCGCGAGCTGTGCGTATGAAGTCGCACGGGAAGCCATGCTGCATGGCCACGTCGACGTTGTCCGCTGGCTCGTGGAGAGTGAGCTCGTCGAGACCTCCCGGCTCAGCCTTCACGTGGCCATCAACCGCAACTACGTCGACCTGCTGCGCTATCTACTGCAAGTGAAGACCATCGCCCCAGGCGAGTTCCAGGGAACGTATCCGACCGTCGACCTCTTCGAGCTCGCCGTGCAACAAGGCCACTGTCGCATCTTGGAGTGTCTGTTTGAAACGCAACGCCCGCTGTCCATCAGGCCGCTGGTTATGCTGGCGATCAAACTTGGCCACTTGGACATTCCCAAGTTTCTGTTGGACCGCAGAGGCGATAGTGGGCCTTTTCTTCCGGACGACTTGCGCTGCTGGATCGAAGGCGATAGGCTCGATGTCCTGCAGATGATCGCGTCGGTGGTGGACAGTGAAGCGCTGGGCTGCTCTGTGATCCACTACACACGCTTCGCGTCCGCGTCCCACGACATCATCCGTGCATTGCTGCGTATGAGCTCTGCTGAAGACATCATCAAGACACTCGTGTGGACGGCGCTGTACGACCGAGAAGCTGCTGAGCTCATCTTGGCCTCAGCGAGTGCGTCACTGCCCTCGGATTCCGCCTCTTTCACACGCCGCCTCATGAACGAAGCAGCACGAGGCCATGATACGTCGAAGCCAAGCTACTACTGGTGGATCATGGAAGGCTCAAGTCTGTTTGACATGGAGAAGAGACTATGGAGGGCCGATACGCGTGAGATCCGAGCCATCGCCTTGTACTTGATCTGGCAAAAGCCCGACGGCGACGAGCTACCAGCACTATTAGAGTACGACGCCTCGAGACGCCACCTATCACGCGTGTTTCTCGACAAGAAGTTTGCGGTGCTCTGTGTGTATCTATGCCACACGCCCCAGAGCCGAAACTGCCTCCAGAACCACCTCCAGGATCAACTGGACGCGATATACTAATAACGTTCGAAGTATCAACAGCTTGCCAATACTGTACTTCGAAAAATAACACAGGCTGAGGTCGCACAGGAGTACTCGAACGTGCTGAAGTGGTCGCATCCGATTCAGTGAAGACACTAGACGTATCACTGCCATTGATCCCATTATGATGTACCGGTACCAGGAAATCCAAGTTGCCGTCGAACTCGCACACTCTTGCTGCGCATTTCGCCTTCAGACAACGCCAGTTTATCAGCTACAGTGCCACAGGGCCTGGCGGGCATGGCAACTGTACCCCTTTCCAAGGTGGGTGGCAAATGGGAGTGATGGTCTCAATGAATGTAAGTGATGGTCAGTTGACAACCAACGGACTTGTATCCGTCCACCCTCGGGCTCCATGCGTTGGGCGTACTTGACCTGGTTGCCATTCTTGCATTTGCCATCATAGCCGTTACCAACATGGCTACACCACCAACGTCACCGATCCTCCACGCCACTGCAGCTCATACTGTGCTCACGCAGCCACCGCTGCTCTCGCTCATCGCGTCCTTCCAGTGCGGCGTCCCCACTGTCGCCAAGCCGCTGCTGCTGCGCTTCATCGGCGATGGCCTCGTCTACTGTACCAACACGCGCGTGTGTCTGCCTGGCGATGATGCGAATGCCCGCCTTCCGTACTGGTACAAGGCACTTCCACGCTATCCACGCATCGTCACGCCGCAGTACAAGAGCGTTCGCCCGCACAGCTCGTGGCTGGACCACGTACTGCCGCAGGCCATCGCCAAGTACGAAGGCACTGAGAGCCATCGCGTGCTGGACACATGGTTGCGCACCAGTGCATCACTCGATCACAGTGATGAGAAGCCCGGACGCGTCTACCGCCAGATCGTGCATCGCGTGAGCGAAGCAGCAGCGTCGTTTGGTCGTGTGGATCTACTGCAGTGGTTGTACACCAACCACATGACCAACAGCTTCACGCCAGAACAGCAACGGCGTCTAGTGGAACTCGCCGTGCGAGGTGGCCATGATACCGTGCTCTCCTGGATCGAAGAGCTCTTCCGGACGACTCCACTGGTAGGCGTCAGTGGCGAAACTCTGTGGCGTGCTGCTTGGCATGGCCACGTCGCGTCGCTGCGTTGGCTCCAGGACCGAGGACTCGCGCAGCCACTGATGTATGCGGTCCGCTCGGCAATCAACCGCGACCATCCTGAACTCCTTCGCTACCTCATGAAGCTTCGGATCATGAGCAATGTCGACTACGGATTCCAATTGACCGACGGCGAGCTGGTCGGCTTGGCACTTGAGCGCGGCCATCGGCGTATCATTGAGTGCATGTACGAGCTGAGACCAGCATATTTCTCTACGCTAAAGACTCTGCAAGTGATCCGTCGCGGCCACATGGACGCTGGCACATTCCTCTTGGAACGCACAGTCGGCTCACACCGGATCCCACAGGACTACTGGTACGAGTGGCTCGGAAGACTGGACGTTCTGCGGCTGATCGCGTCGATCCCAAACAGCGAATCGTTTGGCTGCTCGGTGATCCTCTCCACGCGTTTCACGTCTGTATCGCTGGATGCCATTGATGTGCTGCTGACCATGAGCTCTGCTGATGACATCGCGAAGACGCTCGTGTGGACAGCACTGTACAAGCGAGAAGCTGCCGAGTTGATCTTGGCGAACGCAAGTGCGTCGCTTCCTTCAGATGCCGCCCATTTTGCTCGCCGCATCATGGACGAGTCGACACACGACAACGACGCGGCCAAGCCGAGCTTCTACTGGTGGATTATGGACAGCAAGAGCCCAAGCGCGTTTGAGCAGCGGCTGTGGCAAGCTGGGGCCCGTGAAATCCGCGCGATTGCATTGTACTTCATCTGGCAGAAGCCCGACGGCGACGAGCTACCAGCGCTTCTCAAGTATGACGCCTCGAGAGTTCGTCCTACGGGCGTCTTTCTTGATCAAGCATTCGCAGACCTGTGTGTGGATCTGTGCACCACACCAGAGAGTCGTGCCCGTCTCCAGAACCACATCAAGGATCGACAGATCGCCGCCTAGTGGTACTGGCACCAGTTAATATCGAGAACACCACCAAAATACAGATTCAGTGTTACTGCTACTGTATCAACTAGTGCTTCACAGGTAATGGCGTGGTTGCTGTAGGGATAACAGGCTTCGCAGGCTCAGCTGTTGGTACCGTGGACGATGCAACAGCCACCGCAGTAGCCACTGGAGGCGTTGTCGTAGCGGACGCCGTCGTGTTGATCTGCGCGTCGATGGCCTTGGCACACTCAAGTTGCTTGCGAGGGGTGCTGGGCGGCACTGGCTGCGTAGCACTGCTTGCAGTGGCTTTTGTTGGCGCCTCGTTGCCCGTGGTTGCCCGATACACGCCACGCACAAACTCGAGCTCGTCCTTGACACTCGCAAGCTCCTCTGTGAGCAGCTTGCACTTGGCGTCCAGCTCTGTCATTCAAAATTCAAACATCGTTAATCGTAAACATATCAGTATCCCTTCAGGTGAGGAGCTCTGTACGAACCTTCGTAGGTGGCTTTGCGCTTGCCATCTCCACCCAAGTGCGCGACGATCGCGGCATTCGCAGTCGAGATTTTGTCTTTTGGCGGGTCCATGATGAACGGATTCACGAAAATCTGGAACTCGATGCGCGCGTTTTGTAGAAATTCCACAAACGCTGGCGTCACGACGTCCACGTGATGGATGAACTCGTAGTTGAACACAGGGTTGCGCGTGTTCTGCTCCACGCTCTCGGTCGTGAACAGCTCGCCCATGAACTCGTACTGGACGTACGCCAGGTCCGTGATCAGCGGCAGGCCTGTGGCGCCCTTGATCTTCAAGCGGTACGTCCAGGGCTTACCGACCAGGTCCTCTAGGTTCTCCATATCCGGCAGGTCGTCGTCGTTGTGGCGATCAGGCTCTGACGACGACAGCGGCGTCCACGTGACTTCCAGTTTACCGATGGTATTGAACGGCGGCACTGCTAGCTTGATGTTGAGCTGGGCTTCTTCGGGCTCTGTCTCGAGGTAGTACAGTAAGTACTCGGGGAACGTGGTGGCACTGCCGACGTGGAACGAGTTGTCGAACAGAAGCGTGATCGGGTCGTGGCCTGGCGGGGACTCGTACTCTCGGTCATTCAGGATCGCGTTGCGGAGGAATGCCATCTCGTCCTTGAGCAGCGCGTGGGCCTTGACGAACTCGAACACGTCCAGGAAGATCGTCTCGTCCGTGGCTTCGTTGTGGACCTTGATTTTGACCTTGGGGATCGACGACGAGCCACCAGAGCCGTTGGTGAGTGGCTTGCCATCCGAACCGACGGCCGCAGTGCTGCTCTGCAGCGCAGTTTCGAAGCTCAGCATGTCGCGGTTCAACGCCTTCACGATCTGCTTGAGCTCGATCATCTTCGGCAGCACCTCGCGTAGCTCTTGATCGTTGACCTGTCGAGCCAGCAGCTCTCGTTCCCGCTCTGCCTGACGAGCGGCTTCTTCCGCAGCCGCCTGAGCTGCTTGAGCTGCTGCCTCAGCGGCCGCTGCCGTGTCACTGTTGCCTCCGTTCTTTGCGGCCTCTTCAGCAGCCAGTGCAGCCGCCTGAGCCGCCGCCACTGCTGCTGCTTCAGCATCTTGTTTCTGCTTCTCCCAGTTCGTCTTCTCCTCTTCGAACTTCTTCATCTGAGACTGTAGCTCCTGCATCGCCGCGAGCTCAGCAGCACTCGACGAGCCGTTCGGCGCTGCCTTCTGGAGTCCTTGCTGGTATTCACGTGCCGCGTCGTCCGCACTCGGGGCCTCCTGGCCCTGTGGCTCCTTACCCGGATACACAAACAGCATAAGCTCATTGCCAATCACCACACGATCAAAGCACTGTAGTTCCACACGGTCTGGCGTTGGCGTCGGCGTCTTGGCCAGTCGAGTGCCGTTGTGGAATACATCGCCTGCCCCTCCGAGCAGAAAGACCTGCTCGCCCTCCAGCTCAAAGGCGCAGTGGTTGTCTACCACAGACAGCGACAATGGCTTGATGTCGCCTGTCGTCGAGCCCAGCGTCGTCTTCGGCTGTGTGAGCAGAAACATGAACCGCTTGCTACGGTAGGCGTCGACATCCAAGTTGATCAGATACGGCGCCGTAGTCTCACTCTCAAAGTGGGCCAAGTGGACGCCGCGCTTGCCGTACTCCTCCTTCTGCCGCGCCATGAACTCATCCTGCGGGTTCTTCTTCCTGGGTTTCTTCACCGCTGCGCCACCAGAAGCCTCGGTCTCGCCTGCATCATCGTCTTCGTCTTCACCCATGAGCACGCGCTCTAGTTGCCGCTGTTTGGCCGCGAGCATCGCACTCAGCTGGTCCACTTGGCCTCCATCCTCTCCGTCTTCTCCTCCGCTCGCACCACCAGCTCCTCCTCCAGCTCCTCGCAGCTTGGCCATCTTGTCGTTCTCCTCCTTGAGCTGCTGGACGAGCAGCTTCATCTGCTCGAGCTCCGCCATGAGCTTACGTTCGGCCGCACTCGCTGCCGTGCTCGCCTTCTTGGGCTGCAGCTTGATCACCGACGCGTTCTTCGCAAAGCCCAGCGTCGAGAACGTGTAGTTGTGGAACTTGACCTCTGGACGGATCGCACAGAACAAGTAGGTGCGTGCCTGGAGCATCGTGTCCTTCAGATACTTACACAGGAAGTAGGAATTGCACCCTGGAATGGACATGCCCGGCTTGAGCTTGTTGGCTTTGACGGCCTCCGCCATCTTCATGAAGAACTGCGCCATCTCTGTGAGCGACAAGTTGATCTTCTTGCCCTGATCCTGGAGCTCCTTGGACTTGGACGGGTCCGCGTGAGGACCCAAGTACTTCATCTCAATGTCTCCGTTGTCAAACACGACTTTCTTGTACTCTGCGTACACGATATCACCGGCCGGCTCCGTACCCGCCAAGTCACACACGTACACGCGGCCTCTCTGCTTCATGCCTTCGCGTTCCGGGTCGGGCTTCTCCACTTCCAGCGTCATGATGCAGTGGCCGCGTGTGGACTGGTGGTTGAACTGGGTCGGTGCGATGGCCTTGCGTGCGTTCGCGGCCATGAACGTCTTACGCAGGTCGTTCCAGTCCTTCAGAACGACCGACTGGCACCACTCGATGTCCGTGAACCCGTCGCTGTCCTTGCGCATGCCGGCTTTGTACTGTTGTTCCTGGGCCACCGGCGACATGAGATCACGCACCGTGTCCACGACGTTCTGGAAGTACTTCATCGAGATCTTCCAGCCGTCCTGCTTCTCCTTGAACAGCTCATATGCCAGACGCGGGAAGATTCCCCACATTGGATGCGGGTTCTCGTGCTTGAACCAGGCCTCTGGGATGTCCACGGCGTCCGGACCGAAGACTGTGAAGGTCTTCCCAGAGCCAGAGAGGCCGTACGCAAACAACACGACGGCGTTGCCGCCCATCAAGTCCTCTTTGATCTTCATGCCGACAGACTCGTAGGCCATTTGCTGGTTCACGAGCAGCATCTGCGCGGCCTCGGGTGGGTTCCCAAGCACGTGACGCTCGAAGCCGTACGCGCTCCACCACGCGTACGAGAACGCGAACCGCGTGGTGGAGTACGTCGAGTTGATGAGCTGAACTTCGCCTTCTTCCTCGCCATTCTGTGTGAGCACGACGCCCAGTTGGTCGTCCACAGTGAACGGCCGACAGCGGATCGAGACCTTGATGCTGACGCTCATTGTTGTGGTGGAGGATGCAGCTCAGGCAGTGAGCTAGGGCGGCGTGGCGCCTGCAGTCGCCAACGTGAAGAGACGCCAGCCATGTCGAAACGGCTTGGTAACTGGTCGTGTCTTTTGAACTGTGGCGCCTGACTTAAAGAGCTCCTAAGCCAGGGGATACACACGAAGTCCAGGCAGTGAACGCAGTCTGCTGGTCGTAGACACACGATTGACGAGTGACAATAGCAGGAATGATGAACACTAAATGCATAACTGTAGCGTATTGCTCTGTCTGTAGATTGATGCGCAGAGGAACTCAGACACTGATCACTCCTCGCTCGCCAACTCCTTCGAAGTAAATGTAGCCATGTTCTATTTTTAGGTCTCACCAGCAGCGTTCTGGATTGGTTCGAAATAGAATATCTGCATTTGGATTGGCTGAAACAATTGTGAGCGATCTCAGCAGTCATCTCAGCGCAGCGCGTCGGCGTGTGAGGCTGACAAAGCCGATTGCCAGCCCGTCTTGTGAGCTCTTCAGCGTGTAGATGGCTTCACTCTCCGTGGGGCCACCCGTGGCCACCAGCACCCCTGGCAGGCCTGGCAACAGGATGCTGGTCCCGACGACCGGATCTGCCGTCGCACCGGTTGCGAACAATGATTCTGCGTCAGGATTGCCTCGGATGCCTCGCAAAGAATCAAACAAAGGCCTCGCTCGGTTTAAACTGATACAAAATGCATCGAAACAACCTACTGTGCCAGCAGCTCCTCCGGTCGGTGGCAATCAATCAGACGAGAGCCCGACAGCCACACCAGCTACATCGACGACTGGAGAAGGCGCTAATGCTCCCGCTGGAACCGTAGATGTGAGGCCTGCGAAGACAGCACCCTCTCGTCGATGGGGGATCATCCGCAAGGGGATCGTGCCGAACCCCGCGCTCATGAAAGTCAACGACAAAGTGCTTCAGATCATCCAGTACGCATTTATTCATCCCTGTCCACCCATCTCAATTCGCGAGCTCTAACCATTCGTGGGTCTGTTCATGTGTGTTAGGACACTGCGCAAGCCGCCCGAAGACCGCACGGAGAACGACATCAAGCTGCTGTACATGTGGCTCATGAACCAGGAGAAGCTCAGCTCGCTGTTCACGACCATGTCGGAGGTCTCGGCCAAGAAACTGTGCAAAGAGATGGAGTTTCTGCATCTCGAGTCCGGCGACGTCGTCGTGAACCAGGGCGACAAGGGTAACACGTGCTTTGTAAGTAGATAGATACTCACTGCTCTGATACCCAACTCAACAACTCACTCCTAATGATGTGAGTAGATCCTCGTGAGCGGCATCGTGTCCGTGTATGTGCGCGGCGCCGACGACCAGAAGAAGTTCCAGCGCGTGATGCGAGCCTCGGCCGACGGCTCGAACGCACGTGCGCTGATGGAACAAGGGCTACTCACGTACGGCGCCAAGGTCGCGACGCTCACGCCCGGCGCGACCTTCGGGGAGCTGTGTCTGATCGAACCCGACTCCAAACGCAGCGCGACGGTCGTCGTGGATCCGATGGCCCAGATCGCCAACTTCATCGTGCTCACAGCGGCTTCGTATTTGCGACTAACGCGCTCACAGACAATTGAAGGCACAATCACCGACCATATCGCGTTCCTACAGCACATGCTGCTCTTCCGCAAGTGGACCAAAATGCGTACGTTCTTTTTGACACCCGGGTTTCAAGCTCATGTGATATTAACTGGAGGGACTGGCTGTGGTGTGTGTAGAGCTCATGCATTTGGTCAACTCGATGAAGCTGCTCGCAGTGCCTGCTGGCGTAAGTGAGACCTTCCCTCGCGGTCTCCGATGTTCCTCTCTCACAGTCTCGTTCGGTGTTTTGTGTAGCAATACATCACGCACAAGGGCAGCGAAGCCGAGTGTTTCTACTTGTTACTGCGCGGCGATGCCCAGGAAAGCGTCAAGCTCATGCTCAACGACCAGAGCGAGATGAGGTACGCCGTCCGCATTCATTTCTATACGTCTCCATATCAATAACCACGATGGTTGTTGCTATCATCAGTGAGAACCACACTGTTCAGCACTGCGTGACCGTCGAGCTCACATATTTGAGCAAATTCGACGTCGCTGGCGAGTACCTGGCTGCTGAAAAGAAAGTCGTGACGTGTCCCGTGGACATTCGAGCCGTCACGGACGTCGACTGCCTCGTGCTCAGCGTACGTCTCCATCTATCCACCAATACCCTCGTCATACCTAACGGCTCCTGACCTGACTGGTTGTGTTCCTTCCTCCCTTCAGCGCAAGCTCTTCAACATGCATTTTGGCGGCAAGGACATGAAAAAGCACGCACAAAACGCACTGAAAAGGCTTCGCGTGATCGCACAGCAGCGTGAAACGTGGCGCGAGACGCGCATCGACCAGGCGCTGCAGTATCCGAACCTCCGCGTGCCCATCACGCGCAAGCTCATGCGGCTCAGCGGCAATAGCTGCATGATCTGCGGTCGCGACACGCACATTGCGGGTGACGAGCTGTGTATGGAGCTCGCGACGTACCACATGACAGCGGAGAAGAAAAAGAAGCTGCTGGCGAAAGGCGTCCGCGCCATGAGCAAACACCGCATCAGCATCGTCGTGCCGTCGCAGGCAATGGCCCAAGTGCAGGCCGCAGTGGAACAAACCAAAACTAACGTTAAGCGACTGCCCGCACTCAACGAAGAAGCCGACGATGATGATGAAGAGGCAGAAGACGATGATGACGACGACGATGATGAAGATAACGGCGAATCGCAAGACTGTGGGGAAGGTGGAGGTCGATGTCATCGTCTTGGACACCGGCTCGTTAAGAGGCAGTGGAAGGCGGCAGAGCGCGCAGGGCTCAAGCGACCGCCTGTGATGCCTCAGCGTCCGCAGACGACGCCTCTGCTCGGAGGACGAGGAGCCACGGACGGAGCAGGTAGTCGGACTTCCCGCTTCATGTCGATCACTCGCTCGGAACACGTCTCGTCCAAACGCAAACTGCAACTACAGCAGCAAGAAAACAACGGCACAGGAGATCAAGCATTGTCGCCACTGGACGCAGAGTTGCGGCGTATTCGAGCCTCGTGGCCCTACGGATGGAGGCATCTCGAGCCAGTGGAGTCGCCCGACGCGCTCCCGCACTTTGAGCGACTGTACCGCAACTCACCACGTCCGAAGTCCCCAGAGACGTCGAGTCGAGCCGTGATGACCAAGCGAAAACCACACACAGCACGATGAAAACATGGATCACGTGACTCTATTACCCGTTCGCTTGCCAGCCACACGGCTGCTACAGTACTTGACACGACTACTACTCACACAAGAACATCCCCAGTCCACTCGTCACCACCCACAGCAACTACACGGCTCCCATCAAGCCCAGCGAGGAGATCGTCCTCGTCTTCTTCGGTCACTTCCAACGAAGGCCACACCTCCGCTGCTAGCGCCAACAACGAGTCCCTTCCAAGACTGATCTCTCCCGGAAGCCAATCCTCAACAGCGTCACCTCCTGCTTCTGGATCCTGCCGCTGGATTGCCTCCTCCAATGGGTTTGTTTTTTCAATGAGGAACCGCGTGCGTGGGTCTTCGTCGTCCAGCGATCCTTCGTCACTGTCGGCGACGTCCTCAAACGTAGGAATCGCAGAGACCCACGGACTCCCTGGGTGTTCCTGGTCCGCGACGGCGTCTACCGTGTCGGGCGACTGAGCTGGTGTACCAGAAAGCGGCTCTTGGACGCGCTGCTTCTTCTTCTTCCTCTTGGTAGTCGAGCCGAACAGCTTCTGCCGCTTGCGCTTGGCCTTCGGTCTCACGACAGCCTTATCAGGCACTGACTGGCGCTGGGGCTGGCGGGAGGGTTGGAGCTCAACCGCCACTGGAGGAGCCTTCGTCTTGGCTGCACCCTTGGGTTTGACTGGTGATTTAGTCTGTCGGGGCTGCGGCACCTCACGAACCAGCGTCGAGTACCAACGGTTCTTCACCATGTTATCTGTGCGGCCGGGCAGCTCCCTCGCGATGGTCGCCCACTTGTTGCCGAGTTCCGCCTGCAACCGCACAATCGTGGCGTCCTCGTCCGCCGTCCAGACGTCTCGCTTCAGATCTGGTCGGATTTGGTTCTGCCAGCGTTCGCGACACTGCTTCGCGTTGCGGCCGTTCAACTGGGACGCGACCAACGACCAGTTCTCTTGGTGGTATTGGTCCACAAGGTGAAGCAGCCGCCTGTCTTCTTGCGCTGACCACTTGCGCTTTTCAACTGAAAGTCCGTGGCGAGTGAGCTCCACCCAGCGAGCGTAGCATTCGTCGGCTGATCGACTGCCGTCTGAAAAAAACGCTTCCACGATCGCGCGCCAGCGCTTCGGCCCAAGCTGAGCGACACCTTTACGTAGTCTGTCGTCCTGACAACACGAACACAGTGCGTCAAGTCTCCATCATCGTCCCAAGTGTACGAATGTGTGGTCATCCAACGTACTTCGTCCTGACTCCAGGCTTCTGGTGTGGTTTTCGGTCCGTTGTCCGCCGCCCCTCGACGCTGGCTGGGATTGTATCAGTGTCTCATCAGAAGCGAAACCAGTGAAGATTAAAGAATGTAAACTTGCCGCGTACTGCGCGCAGACTTGCGGACGACCATGAGCCCTGCCAGTCGAATTTGGAAGTGGGCACTGCGTTCATTTGTCCCCACTCACTCACTGAGCCCTTGAAGAACTGGCGGATCCTCTCAGACGCTGACGACACTCAATTCCCCCAGCCGACGGGTGGACGGTTGTTGCCTCCTCCCATTTCGATGGTGGCGGGACGAGGCTGCTACAGTTAGCAGCAGGTCAGCATCCATCATGACAGCAGCGTAAATCGTGACGCGCCGTGCTACTTCAATGAGGACACTTCAATACAGAGCTCAGCGAACTGACTATCCCCAAACAAACGAGTTTCTGGAGGTCTCCTGGGGTCGTGTGCCTTGAGCGCCTGTAGCTGCTCGCCGTTTGGCTTTTGCCAGGCCAAGTACAGGCCAATGGCCCTGATCTCGTGCGACGCTGCCCTCCACAATCTCTGCTTGAGATCCAGCATCGAGCCTTCCATGATCCACCAGTAGTAGCTCGGCGTGGTGGGGTCGTGGTCGTGCCCCGCGTCGACCTCGTCCATGATTCGACGCGCGAACGCTGCGCCGTCCGCGGGCAGCGACTCGGCAGCTACGTCCAGAGTGAACTCGGCAGCGTCTCGATTGTACAGCGCGGTCCACACGAGCGTCTTGGCGATGTCGTCTGCTGAGCTCAGGCCAAGCAACGCACGGAGAACGTCGTGCGAGGCTGACGTGTAGTGCGTGTAGTAAAGTACGGAGCAGCCGAGCATCTTGCAGTCAGGCACGGACGCGATCATCTCGAGGATATCCAATCTCTCGCGACCGACCCACTGACACAGATCGTCGTGCAGCATCGGTCCGTCGCGGTCTCGGTGGTCCAATACGAACTTGGCGATGTCCAAGAAACCCAAGCGAATCACTAGCAGCGCCGTGTGCGTGGTGACGGGCGGCTTCCACTCAAAGAGACACTCTACGACGTGCAGGCGACCTCGCAGCACTGCGAGTCGGAGGCGTTTGCTGTCCTGGAGCATGCGATGAGGCTCGTTTGCATAGCCTTGTGCCCAGAGCTGCAATAGATAGCGTAATAGCTCTTCATGTCCGCGATTGATAGCCACGTCGACGGTGTAGGGAGACGGATCGGCCAGTCCACGGTCCACCAGCCAACGCAGCGCCTCCGTGTGCCCACGCCTTGCCATTTCCCACACGACACTGTCTTCGAGTCCTTCCATGATGTCTCTACCGAAGGTCGCATCGGTCCAATGAAGCACAGCGGCGTGGCCGTGGCGCGCAGCTAGTTCCACGAGTCGCCGTCGATGCGGAGGCGTGAAGCTGTTGGATACGCTGAGTTTGTCGAGCCACTGCAGAAGATCCATACGTCCAAAACACGCGGCTGCTTCGCTCACGCTATGCACGATCTGGCGGTAGACGCGTCCCGGCTTCTCATCGAGTGATGCACTCGTGCGCAGCCACGCCTCCAGCACGCGATGACTCTCAGTGCCTTCGTACTTGGCGATGGCCTGCGGAAGCACATGATCGAGCCACGAGCTGTGCGGGCGAACGCTCTTGTACTGCGGCGTGACGATGCGAGGGTAT
>JAADXE010000949.1:0-13242 GCA_023337545.1 Pythium coloratum | reverse complement strand
GCAATTGTGATTGGTTAATTCCATAAATTCGATCATTCCAGCAGCCAATCATATTGGCTTCAAGAAAAGCCTACCCCTAAATGATGCCAGCTGCTCGTCTGAAGAGTGCGAGAAATGTTTGTAAAAGAGGGTGAGGTCACGAAAATGAATGCCAAAATGAGTTTTGTCGAACGGCAATGGCATCGACCAAGTTTTTCGTCAAAAACTCACTGCAACGTTGCAGTTGGGGCGACAGCCTCCGTGAGACTCGTCCAGCAATGTTCACAGTCAGAATAGCCGTGTGACAGATGAGGTGCCGGGAAAGGATGGCTGCGCTAGTCTGGCCTGCTGGGCGATCTTTCAGGCCGGTGGTGCACCCAACAGCTTGCCCCGTACAAAATCAACCATTTTTGCTGGTGTGAACTTGTTTTGCGTCAATCATCACCACCGTTTGCTGGGACAAAACCAGAAAAACCGATCCAAAACCGGTTATTTGGATCGGTTTCCAAATTTTGGCTTCCAAGGCCGTTGATGTGCATGGCAGGTGGTCGGTGAATCAATCTGATTCGTGGGTGCATGGCTGCGCAAGAGTTGGACGAGGAGGCCTGGGTCCTGGACTCTTGCACCGCTGGCGCTTCCTGGCGGCTCGCCGTTGGTTGAATGGGAGGACACGGAAAAAGCGAGCACTGCGCTGATCAAGACGCGTCTTTGCTGAGACTTTTAGGCGGAAGCAGACCAAGCCAAGCAGCGTGTGTGTTCCGCCCTCCAGCTCACGGTCATTTGAAGATTTGCAAGCAATAGCAACAAGCAAGAAACACAAGAGAGACCAAGGGCAGTATGAAGGTGTTGGCGATCGTAGCAGGCTGTGCTGTGGCGGTGGCGACGGCGCAGGCAGCTGAGACGACCTGCGTGTCGATGTGTGTGGAGATCTACAAGCCTGTGTGCGGCTCGGACGGCAAGACCTACAGCAACGAGTGCCGATTCAATTACGAGAAGTGCTCGACGAAGAACGAGGCGCTCACGATCGTGTCGGAGGGTGAATGCCCAGAGTCGAGCGCGTGCAAGAAAGGCTGCAGCAAGATCTACAAGGCCGTGTGTGGCTCGAACGGAAAGACCTACAGCAACGAGTGCGAGCTGAACAACGCCAAGTGTGACGACGCGACGCTCAAGCTTCAGTCAAACGGCACGTGCAGTGGCGGCTCGTCGTCGGGCAGTGGTGGCAGTGGTGGCAGTGGTGGTTGCACGGAGAATATCTGCCTCGCCGACTACGCGCCAGTCTGCGGCTCGGACGGCAAGACCTACAGCAACGAGTGCAAGCTCAACAATGCCAAGTGCAAGGACCCATCGCTGACGCTGCAGAGCCAAGGAGAATGTGCCACGATGAGCCCCGAGACTGGCAGCTCCGGCTCGAGCAGCATGGACGACTCGACCACGACAGGACCAGCACGAAGCGTGCCAGCGTCAACGCCAACGCCAGCTCCGTCTTCCTCGGCTTCGACCACCAGCTTCACGGCCGTGCAGATCGCGGCCTCGGCGGCGCTGGCGCTCGCCACGACGCTCGTACTTTGATTATTTACGACCAATATCAGCTGAAAGCAGAGCCAGAGTCTGAGCTGTAGCGGGCACTCCATAACAATGTATACGCTGTGAATATAGTCATGCCTGGAGCCCCAAGAACATCCAAAGCTGGCACGTTTTTCACGTGGTGTGTGATGCCGCCGTTCGAATCGTGGAATGGTAATAATGCCGCCAAACTCCAGAAGGCAATGGGTTCAGATCCGCAGTCGCCACGAGGTACTTTATCCGTACAAATAATCCCCTCCTAAACCGATTACTCAAATGTTTATTAAATTTACAAAATGACTTCATAAATATATATCCGCATAAAAACGATGCATCGCCAGGAGCGACTTGGCTTTCGTTGATCTGATTAGGAACCGCCAGCTGCCCTGTCGACGAGGTTCAAGTCTCAGCTTCTCGCTTTTAGGCGGATCTAGAACACGCTGCCGCCCGTGTCACTGACAAACAGACCCATTCACGAAAAGAGCACGCGTCCAACACAACACTCGCAGTCCTAAAATGAAGACGCACGTGTACCTCACGCTGTGCGCCGTGGCGGCGTCGACGGCGCTGGCGGCCGACTGCGACCGCATGTGCACGCAAGAGATCGCGCCCGTGTGCGGGTCCGACGGCAAGACGTACAACAACAAGTGCGTGTTCGAGATCGCCAAGTGTAAGGCCGGAGACGCGACGCTCACGATCGCCAAGGACGGCGAGTGCTCGGCCAGTGGAGGCAGCAGCGGCACGCCCGAGTGTTCCAAGGAGTTCGCGTGCTTGGACGTGTTCAAGCCAGTGTGTGGGTCGAACGGCGTGACCTACAGCAACGACTGCACGCTCAAGAAGGCTCAGTGTGTGGACAAGTCGGTCCTCAAGAAGAGCGACGGCTCCTGTGATAAGTCAGAGACCTCCACCACGCCGCCACTGCCCACGACGACACCGTCAGGATCCACGAGCCCATCATCAACCACAATGGCACCTTCCAGCCAAAGCGGTTCGACGGACGGAAGTGACGTCTGCAGCAAGGCGTGCACCAAGGAGATCGGGTACGTGTGTGGCTCGGACGGCAAGACATACAGCAACGAGTGTCTGCTGGAGCAGGAGAAAGAATGCAAGTCGCCGATGCTGACCAAGGCTTCGGACGGACAGTGTGGTGGAGGATCGGCGGCGACGTCACCCAACGCCAACACGGCGCCTAGCACGGCAACCCCTCAGCCTAATGGCGTCAGCGGCCCATCTCCACTGTGGGCCATCGCATTCTCGGCGGTGATCGGCTGGGGAATCGCGGGATTGTTCTGAAGCTGAGCCCCAGCAGTTTGTTCACACAGAGGTTGTGTCGGTGGGTATGGTGGTCCGAGATCCACCGAAGAGACTTGATACTGAAATGGAATGGAACGCAGTCGAAAAATTGTGAAACTCACCTGTGGGTCCAACTGAAAAAATCAGAAGATAGGTACAAAAGTATCTACTCAATGGGTTCTCTGTCTATTGGAAGGAGGACGCCAAGAAACGCCACCAAGGGCTCTCTGACAGAGACTGTAACCCACGCCTATAGCCTACAGAGAGTCTCTGTAGGCTATAGGCGTGGGTTACAGTCTTGCGGCAGATTGCTTCTTTACGTCGTTCATTTCCAAACCCACTAGCCACGCCACAAGCCACCTTCTCCACCTCAACAATGAAGCTTTCGCTGACTCTTCTCGTCGCCACTGTCGCCGTCTCCAGTGCTGCTGCCACTGGCATCTCTGACGAGTGCTCGCAGCTATGGACACTCAAGGAGGAACCTGTCTGTGCCTCGAACGGACGCACGTACAACAACAAGTGCGAGGTCGAAATCGACAGCATCAAGAATAACGACACGAGCCTCGAGGTCGTCAGCAACGGAAACTGCACACCAGTCGCAGCCATCGCGCTCAGCAGCACGACTTCGGTCAATGGATCCACTGTGGCTCCCACGAGCGACGCGTACCAGACCAAGTCAGCGCTGTGGGCTGTGGCAGCCACGAGTGCTGTGGTGTGGACGGTCGCCGCAACGGCGTAAGAGCCCGCCGTATCGGACAGCACGTAGTATAGACAAGCAAGAGGTATCTAAAGAGCAGCCATCTCGATGAGCTCACCATCGTAAACTATATTCATCTTCAACTCCGCAATCCTCTGTTTGCATTATTGATGGTCGCGCGTGTTGGCTTCTGTTGAGCCACGAGCTCGTACAGTTAAGTACTACCTCCAGTACGTAAATGACGTCGATTCCTAGCTCACCGCTGACCAGTGCACGCAAACGTGCTTACTACGTAATAGAGCGGAAGGTGTATTCTCAGATCAGTCAGTGAGAAGTCTTCGAGCGTGTCCGCACTCAGTACAGAATGGCTCTGCCAGTTGCAGACTGCAACCTGTCGTTGGAAGTACCCGTAGGTTGAAGTAGACAAAACTCAGTACCGGCACCGGTTGATGAGCAGGGAGAGAAAAATCCAGAAATTTGCAGTCTCAGGTATCCGGTAGAAAATCCTGTTAGAAAAAATCGTCTCTTGTTTCATCTCAGCTTGAACTCAGCAATTCGCTGATCATTTTAAGAAAGAGTTCCGGTATCGAACAACAGTGAACCCACACATTCATAAATCCGTTGAGAATGTACACAAGGCGAACTTCTCTGCGAAGGGTATCTACGGTACCATACGATACGATACGTTCGCTGTGTTTTTCGTCGCCTGCCTGCCATGACAGTCACTTCGCAACCTGCAATCAACCTCTCGAGACCAAACACTCCAGACCAAGCCAAAGATTAAGCCACACATCATGAAGGTTATTCAGTGCCTCGCCCTCGCGAGCGTCGCTATTTCGACGGCAATGGCGTCCTCGCAGTCGTGCTCAGCGGAATCGGCGGTCGAAACTGCGTCCATGGGCTGTTCGAGCCAGCACACAAACGAAAAGTACACGAGCGCAAACGCCTTCAGCAGCGTGCACGCGGATTCCAAGATGATGGAGAGCGCGAATACAACGACGGAGACGACGGTGCAGATCAAGCGCGAAGACGACTCCTCGGCGCTGTGGGCTGTCGCGTTTTCCGGCCTTCTTGCCTGGACGGTGGCCGCCTCGATCTCGTGATGGATGGAGCGTCGCTGGACTCTTAAGCTATTCTGCATACGGCACTAATAAGTGTATTTTATCCCCGCCACGTTCCATTCGAATTCGTTTCATTAATGTCGGTAGCAAAGAGATCAACACGATATTGTTCGTTTATTGGCGAGAGGGTGTGCTGACTTGGAGTCGTGCAACTCATTAATGGGTCCTACTGTAGGTAGTAAGCCTATAGGCGTCTTTGAGAGCCCTCCCGCAAGGTGAGCTCGTTGCTACAGCATCTACTTGGGTGAGGCAATGGTAGCAAAGTCGCCACAGCGTGGTTGTTCCGTCGACGAGAGCTGCACTTCCAACCCCGTCTCCACGTCCCCCTTGCGCGTCGACGTGGGTTTGCCATCGAAAACGATCTTCATAGTCAACAGCGTGACTCCACCCAGCACCTCCAGCGTGCTAGGAATGTAGATTGGCCACAGCGACTCGCCGATGCCGTAGATGGACAGACACGTGACGCCCGTGATGTACAGACACACGAACGGGTAGCTGATGTCCTTGGCGCTCTTGGTGCGGTACACTTTGGTGATCTGCGGCACGAGCGCGGCCGCAATGATGAAGGAGCCGATGAGACCGAAAATATCGAAAGTACTGGAGCCCATGATGCTGGTACCGTAGTTGCGTGGTGAAAATGGAGCTTGGTGGTTGGTGCTTTGTAGAATGCGGAATGACCTGCTCTTAGCCCCTACGTCAGTCGATCCTTCGGACTACAGGAGCCACTGAGGGAGAAGTACAGAAGCAGACGTCCGCACATCGGTCTCAGAGCCTCAAAGTGTTCATGTTGAGTCCTAAACAGCGCGAGCAGCGAGCCGATCCTCGTTTGTTTGGTGCAAGATTACCTCGTGATTAGTCGGGGATGAGTGCTCTCAAACCGAGAGGTAACACACCCGTTCAAAGAGATATGGGTGGCAAACATCAGCTTTCATAAATCCGAACTGAGCACCGTACCTAACGTCGTATAAGGGTCTCCCCACTAAGTACGACATTTCCATCTGATGAGCTTCTTCCAGTGAGACCATCATCGAAAATGGGCATTTCCGCGTCTAGCGACGTCGCTCTCAAGCGTGGTGGGGGCTCCACACAGCTCAAACGCCCAGTGCTGAGCGAAGACGACGCGTGGGACATCGCGCTGACGTGGCGAGACCAACTGCGTGGCTGCGTGCGGCTGGAGACTGCGACACAGCGGCTCTCTTCCAGCATCATCCCGACGTTTGAGTGGGTCACATTCGTGTTCAACGGCTCGCTACTGGTAGAAGAAGGCCTGGCGCACGTCAGAGATCCTCATAAGACTGCCGCCTACGCTCGCGCTGCAACGATCGCGTGGTTTGCGCTGTCGTGTTGCGAAGGGTACTCTGGCAAAGAGAACCCGCAGTTCTGGAGGCGGGTCTTCGTGGAGCTGCTTTACACGAAGAGCCTGCCCAGACCCAGTAAACGCGTATCGCATCCGAAGCGCGGGCAGCTCCCAATCTCAGACGCCGTTCGGTTCTTTCACGATCCTTACAAGCCGTTCCCACGGATCAAGTTGGTAGTCGGCGCTGCTGATGATACGACGACGACTGAGCTTGTGTTCCTCGGGCGAGAGGTACGGCGTGGAAAAGTGCGAGACGCCCAGCTGCAACGTATCCTCACAACGCTGCAGCCTTTCATTCGACGGTCTCACTGGACGCGTCGTGTTCCTGTTCAAGTCTCCGATCTGCCGACTGTCGCGAAGGCAGAAGCTCTATTGCAAGACGCCTTTCCAGGAACCAGTGAGGTTGAGCCAGAGCCCGCAGAGCCTACGACCGACTCGATGGGCTTCCCGCAGATCTACCTCCAGTCAGTGTCGTTCATGCGCCTAACGTCCTCGTCCATCAAGAGTCTGTACGAGCAGCTACCGTCGTGCGACGTGGAAGTCGAGTTGACGCTGGGCTTGTGGAATATCGTCCACCATCATCGCCTGTGCGACGGTCTCCTTCCTCAAACCGACACGAAAAAAGCTGCGGATGAGACTCGTCCGCGCTGGCGCGTTGTCCAGCTCTTCATGATGCAGTCCACGGACCTGTCGTACTCGCATCTGGGCGTCTTGTGCTCGGCATTACCACACCTGCAGAGTGTCACAACGATGACGCTGCCTCCGACTCGCTATTCTCACGGAACTCCAAGCTCTGTGGCTTCGGACTGGGCATGGCTGGGATACGCGATCTTCCATCCAGACGCCGCATCACAATCAAGCTTCATGAGCCTTGAGATCGACTTGGGTGCCACTAGTTCAGACGAACTCGCTGCATTCCAAAGGATGAAGGTGGGCAACAACTTGGTCGGTGGCGAGACAAGCAGTGAGTATCTCGAAGGGCGAGTCCGCAAGTTTAGTGCCGTGTGGAGAAAGCCAAACGACGCTCAACGGATCCACACGATCTCAACGCAGACGTGGGTGGGTGTATGCGTTCAAGCAGCCAGTGCACTGGAATCCCAGGGTTGGGTATGTGCTGTGGTTCCTGGGTACGGCTCGGGCTGGATGCGAAGCCGCGATATCCTCGAGATCCGACGCCGTCCACCCGGCAAGTCATGCATCCGCACGCTGTGTGTGAACATGGGGCGAGGCAGCGTGGCTAAACCAAAGCTCGCACTCCTACTTACATCCCTCGGCGACCGCGTGACGTCACTGAGCTTGAACTTCAGTGAAATTATGTCGGCATCAACACTACAACGCGTCTTGGCGTTGTGTCCTTCACTGAAAAGCCTCCGTGTCTACCACGACGGGTCGTGCTGGGCCGATGAGCAACTATCGATGGAGTTGCCGAGACTGGAAGAGCTGTCACTAAGCATCGATGCACTCGGTGGACCACTGATGCCTTTGCAAGAACTCAAGCCAGCTTGTCTACCTCGCCTCAAGGCTCTAAAGGTGATTTCGTCCCACGCAGACAGCTTCAAGCACCACGAGAGCATCATCGTGTCGTTCCTCGCAAGTCAACGAGTCCTTCAGTACCTCCACTGGTCAGGTGGTAGAGACTTGTACCCGACGTGGGCAGACACGCTGCACGACCGCACGACTGAGGCCACGCGCAAGTTCCTGCACGAGGTCCCAGAAGCCGATTATATCTCCCACGGTCCGCTCCACCTGAGCTGCCGTCTTGCATTTCTGAGCGTCATCCATCGTGAGGCTGGTCGAAGTGGCGTCGGCAAACTTGGAGACGAGCTCGCTGCGCACATTTTCCAGTATGCAACCAGCACGACGCCGCGAGAGATTTGTATCAATCCGACGAGGACAAGTCGAACTTAGCGGAGGTTGGGTACATGATTCTCAAACCACTTCCTCCTGATAGCGACGCTGAATCCTTTTCTACGGAATCGAGGACACGTTGGTCTCACTTCTCCAATCCCTGACAATGGGAAATTCGTGGACGCAACCAGCGACCACCAACGCCACGGCCACGCCGGTGGCGAAGTGCCCATCGGCATGGGACGCAGTCGTAGCTCTATGCTCGAGGGCTCCCTGTCATCCGTGCTCACGGAACAAGACGCATGGGCCATCGCCATGGCGTGGCGCGACGAGCTCCGTGGCTGCGTGAGGCTCGAGACGGACCCAGCAGACGGTGATCTTCACATGGTGGAGAGCGTTGGATGGCTCACGTTTGTGTTCAAGGGCCGACTGACGGACGGTCTCAGGGACGTTGAGAATCCCCCGGAAACGGCGGCGTTCGCGAGAGCGGCAAGCATCGCGTGGTTAGCATTGTCGTGTTGTAAAGGCTACGGCGCAGATGAGAACCCACTTTTCTGGCGACGCGTGCTGACGGAATACGTGGCGCCGTTGTACCCCAAGGATGAGATCGTGCCTCTCGTGAATAATCCGTACCGTCCACAAGCTCCTATCACGGATACTGTGAGGTTCTTCAGCCGCCACAAGAACGGTTTTCCTCGAGTGATGCTCGTCCCAAAGCTCGAGTGGGAGACTCAGTGCATCGACGTCTTCCTCGGTCGAGTGACGATTTCGAATCCATCACGCGATCGACAACTCGAGCGTATTTTGACCAAGCTCAAGCCATTCATCAACGCGCGGCTGTGGAGTCGACATCTTGACGTGGCCCTCGACGAGGTCCCAGTTTCTAGGATCCTCTCGCTCTCATCCAAGCCTGAAGAAGAGCTGGCGCCTGACCATCAACATGGCGATAGCCAACACGTTGAGATGCGTCTTCACTCGGTGTTTGTCAGCGCCCGTGACTTGCGCAACCTCAACGATGCGAATCGCCATGAGCTCTTGCGTGCTGATTTCGATGTCGTGGTGAATCCCTGTTCGGTTGACCAGCTTGTGGAGTCGAGGAAGCTGCGTGACTACGTTTCCGCATTGATAGCGCCACCGTGTGAACCACGCAAGCCACGTCTCCGCTTTCCTCTCGTGCAGCTCTCCGAGGCGCTTGGTTCATCTTCGAACGACACGGAAGTATTGTGCTCTGCACTGCGTCGGCTTCAACACATAACGGCTGTACAAGCGACTTGTGCTGATTATTTGACGCACTCTCGCGTTGGCTCGAGTGATGTTGACTGGGGGTGGCTCGGGTATGCGATCTTCCACCCGGATGCTGAAGCCATGTCGGCATTTACAACTCTGGACATCAGACTCAACGGCGTCGAGGAAGCACAGATCCAAAAGCTGGAGGCGATGGCGACCGGGAACAACTTGGTTTATGCCATTTCAGGAGACGAGACACTGAAGAGCACCGCGTATTACCAAGCTCAGGTCCGTGGTATGACCAAGGTCCGTGCAAGATAATGACAGCGCGTGTCGTCCATCAGTTCAATGAGACGGCGTGGGTCGATGTCTGCGTCTCCACAGCTGACATCTCGGCACTTGAAGAGTACACAAGGGCTGTGATCCCTCGAATCGGCTTCGGTTGGATCCTCAGCGCGGATATCACCAAAGTGACCTCACGATCTGCTGGAGCATCGAGTCTAAGAGCTCTACGAGTCACTACTCGGCACCATTGGGACGGGTTCGACCGATTGCTTTGGCTGTTGTCAGCCATTGGCAACAGTTTGACGTACTTGGACGTGATGGATCACATCCCCCTTCAACTGACGCACGTGCAGCAGATTCTCTGCCGCTGCCCGGCACTCAAGAGCCTGCGGATCCTGCAGGATGGTTCCTACTGGGCAGCGACAGACGACATCACTGAGGCCGACCAGCCTTTCAGCGTTCACCTCGAAGAGTTGGAACTTCGAATCGATACCGTGGGCTTCGAGACTCCGACGCTGCACGCCCTGGACACCTCCCTCCTTCCAAATCTCAAGGTTTTGAGGGTCAAAACAAGGGTACCAGACAGTCTGGAGTCCAACCATGGAACGTTCAGTCCATTCTCGAATCTCACGAGAGCCTTCGGTACTTCCACTGGTGTGGAAGACAACAGACGAGCGACGAGTGGTGGCCAATATCTTACGACGAGCGTCGCAAGAGGACGGTCGCATTTCAGGAGGCGCTGACGAAGGGCATCCACGACGTGAGCCGTGTGCCACTTACTATGGAGTGCCGACTGGCGTTCCTCAGTGTCATTCGTTCCAAGGTCGCAGAAGGAAGCCAATCGCCTTTGAGGCTGTTTGGTCAAGATATCGTGCACCATATCACGAGCTTCGTATCCAGCACCACAACTCGCGAATTCTGGATTACAGACTGAGACCGTAGGGATCCACGAGTGGCTAGAGCGTCTCCCAGCTCAATAATGCATTTCCGTCATGGCGTGGTTGATCTTGTTGGCTTGATGCCCTCAATCTGCAATATCTCCATTTCGATTGCTAAATGAGGTTTGTCTTTTGATAGGTATCGACTTTCAGCCAATCAGCGTGCTTGACGATTAATGAGCCATTAGCCGAGCAGCTCACATTGGCGCCAGACGCATCAGACCGCCATTATTCGATATGGCCGCCGCGTCGCAGAGCTCCTCCCGCCGTCGCAGCGCGCTGCGCACCGTCGACCCACTGGCCGACCGAAGCGAAGACGCCGTGATCTACGAAGTGCGTTGGCTTCATTTTGTGAACAGCGTGTTAATGGAGACCATGGAAACCTCATCGATATTGACTGTTCATCAGGATGACGATGGCGTCGTGTGGCACTTCATGCTCAACTTCACGGACCTTGGCTTCGGCACCTATGGGTACGTTTCAGTGACTCAGCCCATCGAGTCATTAAACGTCGGCTGACTGTTCGTGTGATGTGAATTTTGGACAGCAACAACAAGTTTTACATGATGCAGTTGATCCAGGACTGCGACCAGTACTTTGTCTTCCGCAAGTGGGGCCGCGTCGGCGCCAAGAATCCACAGGTACACCCACCAGCGAGTAAAGAGGCTGTACATGGCGACGTGTGCTAACCCCGCCTTGTGAGTAGAAGGCGCTGGAGCGGTACAATGGCTCGCTGGAGAAGGCCCGCAGGTCGTTCCAGAAGAAGTTTGAGGACAAATCGGCCAACGAATGGCCGCTGGGCAGCGACGGCTTTGAAAAAGTGGGCGGTAAATACGTGCTAGTCGGTGCGTTGCGCATTGTGAGGATGGAATGGAACTCTTGGTGCCTGTTCAAGCTCACAACGAGGAACTGTTTGGTATATTAGAGCTCGAAGACGAAGAGCCGGACGCCGATGCACTGGACGACAGTGAGATGCTGGACGACGGCGCTGAAGATCTGCCGATGGTTCCATCGAAACTCGACGAGCGTGTGCAGGAAATGATCAAGCTGGTCTGCAACGCCGATCTCATCGAGAAGGAGATGTCTGCGATGAAGCTCGACTTGAAGCGCCTTCCTCTGGGACGTCTTTCCAAGGCGCAGATCTCACAGGGCTACGGACTGCTGGAGAAGATGTCCACGACGGTGACGGAGATTGCCAATCTCAGTAAGGAGCCGAAGGAGACTGAAGAGCAAGAGCCGGAGACTCAGGCGGGGAAAGGACAGCGTGTGCGACGCTCCACTCGGCCAAAGCGAACGACGTCAGCCTCAGCAAAGCGGCTTCGTGTGCTGAAAACCGAGCTGAAAGAACTCTCGAACGACTTCTACTCGCTGATTCCGCACGATTTCGGCCGCAACTTGCCACCGCTGATCGAGACGATGGAGGAAGTCAAGCAGAAGTTGGAGCTGCTGGAAGTGCTCGCTGACATTGAGATCTCGCAGAAACTGGAGCTGGAGAAACGCAAAGCGCAGCGTGGACAGAGTGCCGAGCCCATCAACCCACTCGATGCGCAGTACTCGATGTTGAACGTCACGATGGAGCCGCTTGATGACAAAAGCGACGAGTTCAAGACGATCCAACAGTACGTTGAGACGACGCACGCGCCGACCCACGTCCAGTACAAACTGCAGATCAGCTCTGTGCTCAAGATCGCTCGACACGAAGAAAAGGCGTTCGCCAAGACGCTGGCATCCGTGCCAAACCACAGAGTAAGTTCCTTCAGCTCGCTTTGTATCATATCGTATGGCGAGGGTTCGTTGTCTAGTTTTCTGACCCCGTTGTCATTTATGCTTAGCTTCTGTGGCACGGCTCGCGTTTGTGCAACATGGTCGGTATTCTCTCCAAGGGCCTTCGAGTGGCTCCTCCAGAAGCCCCGACGAACGGCTACATGTTCGGCAAGGGCGTAAGTCTCTCACAGCTTGCAACCTATGGCATTCACCAATGAACTCACACCAATCTCTTTCTAGATCTACTTCGCCGACTCGGTCTCCAAGTCGGCGAACTACTGCTGGACGACGACAGACCAGCCGCGTGGTGTGTTAGTTCTCGCTGAAGTGGCGTTGGGTAAGGAGTTTCCCGCGCTGGAAGCTGAAGATTTCACGTACGACAAGATCAAGAAGACCAAAAAATGCGACAGTCTCCACGGCCTCGGCCGCATGGCGTCCCCCAACGAAGAGCACGTGACCATGGCGGACGGCGTCGTCGTTCCTGTGGGAGAGTTTGAACCGACGGGCGTCGACAACGGCGAGCTGCTGTACAACGAATTCGTCGTCTACCGTCGAGAGCAAGTCAAGCTGCGGTATCTCGTGGCCTTCGACTTCATCTACAACGACTGGGACGGCGAAGACGTGTGAATATACTACGTAGCATGTCGTAGCAGAAATGATCTTTTTCGAAGCTCAAATTCGACATTCGCTCGCTGGCCCAGCGGAGGGCTGCCCTCAACATGACTTGATAAATCGACGTTGGCACGTGCCTCTTGATTAAACATGCGATGACTGCTTGATTGGGATGCGAACATCCTCCGGACGAAGACACACTGGTCTCTTCTCCGCCTGAAGGATACTCCCTACGTGGGGCAGATTGCTGTGGCAACGGCCGTATCTTCCCACAGGAACGCCCACTCTCAAGATAGACAGACATCTCGGGAAAATATGCTGCCGAAATCTACTCCGTCTTGTTCCTGATCAAGAGACACTGCATTGCCACAGTCAGAGGACGCGCACAGGTCGGCTGGACCGAACAGTATTTTTTGGGTTACTTGAAGGAGCTCATGACCCACCAGCTCTCGTTGTACGAGACGACCATTGAAGAAGACAACGCCATCCTGGCATCCAAGCAGTTCCCGCTGTTCTCGAACCGTATCCAGGCGCTGTTTTTCATCCGCGGCGAGAAGG